>VWYI01023230.1:4429-77403 GCA_013399455.1 Anthoscopus minutus
CATGGAATAACATATATCTGAGAGCAAATATATCCCATACATACTATTCTCAACAGCAAAATTCTATTAATTAAATTAGCATTTTAATAAAAAGGTGAATTTCTAATAAAAAGATTTCATGGTTAAACATTCATTATATCAGGAAAATTAACTCCTTATGCTTAGTCTCCCATGGGCATTAGGAAAGTTATTCGCAAGACTGTAGTTAGAATTAGGAAGATTTGCTTATCTTACCTGAAGTGTGTGGACTTCATATGAAGAAACAGCTGGATTCCTATTAACTTTACAGTATACATTTTTTTCAGTACTTTATCAATGTGTGTGTTTTAAAAATGCATTGAAATATATTATTTGAAAAATTAGTGTTTTTTCATCAAATACTTTATTTCTACTTACAGCATGTTTATGCATAGAACAAGTGCAGTTCCTACCCACTGTTAGTGTCGCGCAGAAATGACACTTCCATAATATTCAGTAGGCCCCGGGCAGATTCAGTCCCAAGACATGGGTCACATGTGCTTTTGAATATGTACACGGATATGCAGTCATCATTAACTTTGATAATTTGTTGTGTAATAGGCTGCAGTGTCCTTCAGATGTAAAACTTTGTAAAACTTTTAGTGATTTTGTGCAGATACTCTGTATTTGAAGATGCAGATGATACTGCAGTTTCCTAACGTGAAGGCTGTTTTGTGGATAGACTAATTCCAAAGTACAAGAAAACAATTAAATCATTCATAAATCACAGTATGTGAACTAGATTTAAACAATAACAAAACTTAGGCATCTTTTGGATGCATAGGTACAATGGATATCCCTGGGACAAGCAATAATTTTTTGCAGATTTGGAGCACTACATCACTTAAGTATGCTGAGGAAAAAAAATTGACTTGCAGAGAAACAGATGTAAATATATAAATGTGCGAGGTCACTAAAATCTCTCATGCAGTTTTCTACATCTGTGAATCTTCATCAAAGACTCCATTCTGGATTCACAGAGATAAAAGCAGTTCAATCAAATCACTGCCCAGTGGGGACTAGTTGTGATTAAGGACTGTACTATCTATTTGTAGGTTGTCATTATAATTTAGGATATTCTGAGTTTTATCGCTTATTATTGCAGTTTGATGAAAAAAATGTCTCTTAAAAAGATTGATAAAACACACTATGACAGAAAAAGGGACCAGCATTCAGAGTGAGTTAACAGAAAAATATAAAGCATTTTATTATATCTTTGGCATTCCAAAATATTGTTCACTATCAACAGTTAATATTTGCATTACACTCTAGGCTTTCATTGCTGCATTTAAAAGACATGCATCTCTACCCCTCTGAGTACTTACGTGGCTTGCATTGCCTAATGGCCTAAGTATTGCATAAGTGGTTTGCTTTTGTTTTATTTTTATTTTGTTTTTTCACTGTTGGAAAACTGAGACATAGAGTGACTGCAGGGTGGGATTTAAAACTCTTATACATTTGATACAAGAGGCACTAATTCTCAAAATACCTACTGACATAATGTTTAACAGATCAAGTCAGTTGCTTTAATGTAGGCATCTAGTACCAATTGAAATACCACAGGGAATCCAGGAGATCAAGACAAGGCTAACAATATTGCTGAGGGCCAGAGACAGCCAGGCCCTTCATGATTAGATCAAGTTCAGGTGGGATATCACCGAGCTCCTGAGATAGGTGTAGAGTCCTGATGTTTTGGCAGGTGAAATGCACCTTAAATTACAGAGTTTGTGACATGTCCGGAAACTGAACATAGATATCTTGAGTTTCCACTTATTTGCATATGCATTTCTTTACCTTGTAATAATCTGTATTTGTATTCATCCTGTGAACTTAACTGCAGAAGTATTTACCAGGTATGTCACTGCTAGGCATGGTCTGACTTCTCAATTCCCCTTAGCTGACTGCTTTGGATGTAGTTTTGAGTTAAGCTTTGTCTTCTCTTTCTCCCTTCCTCTCTGTCTCTTTCTTTCTTTGCTTCTTTTCTTTCATTTTTTCTCTAGTTCTGGAGGTTGATTAGCTGAAGTTTATCTGAAGACTCTCTTCTCTCAGGTGTCATTCCTGGGAATTGCTTCTCTGGAATACACAGTAGTTCTTCTTGCCTTTAATCTCTTTTGAGGATCTTAAACTCTGTATCAAGTATAGAAGACAGAAGCAATTTTATTTCCTTAGAGTGAAACACATCTAAAAGAAAATCTCTGTGTGCATTAGCTCCAAGTTCTGCATTTGTGGAGACCATCAGGTATTTTGACCAAAAATATCTAGTGCAGAGAGTGATGATTTAGGCATTAGATGAAAGCTCAAAAAGACTCCATCAGTTTGCCAATACCTTTCTTAAATTAACCATGTGGCTGGTGATGAAAAAGAGGCCAATTTTAGACGAGGGTTCTAGTCTGTAGTGACTTTGGTGACTTCCAGAAGCCAGCTTCTAACAAGCAGATCAACCTCTGCAGCATCCAGGCTATCAGCTCTCCAGGCCCATGATGGCTGCTGCTGGGGCTCATTGGGATACTCATACATTATCTTAACCCTAAGAAGATTTAGCAGACATTGTCTGTGTAGTTTACTCAGAAATTAAGAACTGTTTAAGGCAACCTTAAAGCTGGCTGTTGATAAGCTGTTGATATACAGCAAGCCATACTTTTAGCAGAGTCACACTGATGCTGGAATAAGCTGTGGTTTAAGATTTACTACACATCTAATAAAATCTTCAAATATATTCCTGGAACCACAAGTTTTGGTCCCCTTGTCAGGGCCTCACTCTCACACCCAGGGCTTGCTTTTAATTTCATGGCAGATCTACAGAACTTAACACTAAAAATACGGAGCTCCTCTCAGTACCAGTGTAGCCTTGGCTTTTTGCATGAGTAATGTGCCTCTGTCATTCTGGTGTCTTCTGAGTCTTCCTCAGCTTCACCCCAGTAGCCTTAGCAGGCCACCTTTTCTCTTACCTCAGAGAGAATGTGGCAGATTTAAGGTTCAAATATAGACAATTGCATGTCTATTTACACATCAGTAGATGTTTAGGACTATGTTCCGTTGCCCTCATATTGAAATTGAGATGTCTGGGACATCTGTGTAGGTTTGGACTTCATGGTACAGGATCTATAAATTAGCCATACCTGTCTGGACCTTCAGTCAGATTCCAAGCGATGTACACCTTTTTGGTGTTGCAGCACCTCAGAGGACTCTGAATTAATTTCTGTGGGTGACTAAGAGAAGCACCTAATCAGACATTAAAGCCAATGGAGCATAGAATGCAATTTAGCTGGTTGGCTTAACTATTCGGGTAGTTATTTGAGGATAAATTAAAGTAGATTCATCTGATCAGCTGAACCACTGTCTAGGCTGTATTGATGGTTTTGTACTAGATCTCCTTAATCTATAATTTAGACACTAAATTTTTGATGGTTCATTTTAGGCTAGAATCCATACAGAGTTCACTGAAAATGAAACACAAATTATTTTTATTAGAGCTTTGTCTTCTCCCTCAGCACATCTAGCTCTGACGCTTCAAGATCTTTTTCATCCTAGTAGGCATTCTTACTGTAGAAACTGCAAATTAGAGCTCAGGTGGGTGCCAGAGTTGGAGACTGTGCCTGTCATCCTGTAACAGCAGCGGGTCTAACAAATAATCCCATTCCACATGCTCCTGTTAATGCTTCTGTCATGATATTCCTCAAGCTAGTCAAGAGACAAAATGGCTTATTAATGTACTACCCAGTATTGCATGTGTAAATAATAGCTTGCACTGTCTTTCTCACTTGAGATGCAAGTCTGCATCATTCTGAGTAAGTGCATGCTGCTATGGAGAGGTAGAGCTCATTGTCCAGTGGAAAGGGAGTTTAGAGGAATCTGCTTCATGCTTATGTATCTATATATGTAATGTGTGTGTGTGTGTGTGAAAAACACAGCACTGCAGGCTGGAGGCTGATCCTGCCCTTAATAGAGAACTTTTTATAAAAATTTTGGCAGTAACAATTGCTCAACAGAGATATGAAGTTTTTGTGTATTTCACTTGAACGGTTGATTCATAAGGAACACACCTCCAAACAGACTGTTGGCTTCATTAAGACATCCTGGGTATGGTGGATTCCTTGAGAGTCAGAGTTTATTTTCATCTAAACCTGTCGCAGCAATTGTATCTTGAAAGTATAATCAGGGATGAGTCCATCTGCCTGTATGCTAGGTTCTGCCAAGTTAACCTTTAGGTAAGGGTTTCTCTGATTGTTCTGGAATATTTGGCCATCTTCAATTAAATGTTGTTCCATGTGAGGTTGTACATACAAGGCAGAGAGATGAGACTTTGGGCTGCTCTCTTGGTCAACCATCCAGATGCCAGCATCTTGAGTGAAATCTTTGCATTCACCTCTGCCATTCAGGTTAGTGACACTTGGTGTATTTGCTACTTTGCTAAGCTCAGTCTTAGAAGAAAGAGCTTGTCCAAGGTCCACAGGAATGTATTGGGCTCAGTCATACTCTCCCTAGGAACAAGGGGCCAAATTCAGATGTGTTGAAGCCATCATATGTACAGTCACCACTAACAGTTACACTATTTCATGGTGTTTATCTGTGAATAGAATATGTGAGGACTGGAATTAGTCCCATCTGTTCTAACAATATGTTAAATGTTAATGTTAAGCCTTGTGTTTAAGCTAAAAGCCTGCCTAGTGCAGAGGATGGCCTCAATTTGATGTACAAACACTGATGAGCTGTATTCTGAGACTACATATGTAATGAATTGGTTATTGACCCTAAATGCAATTTTATGAGAAACTCGTAGCAAGTATTTTGTCTGAAGGCTAGTTTGATGAAATGGATGGAAACTCTAATAAACTGAATGAAGCATAATGTCTTAGTAAGTCATAAAATAACAGGTGTCATGCTAGTAAAATGTTTTTCTATGTATTTGTTTAAGGCCAAATCTTCCAGCTGATTATATTGACCAAAAGGAACAATAGTAAACCTTCAGGAATTAGAAATGTTTGTGTATAGAGTGATGTGTATGATGATGTTCTTGATGACTGATGAAAGTTATGGAAAACTTGACAAGATATAAACATTGTTTAAAGTAACAGACAATTTAAAGATTAAGCAAGGCAGAAAATCTAAGAGGTTTTATGCTTCTGGGCAAAAAACGGAAGATTCACAGGGCAATCATTTTTTAGTTCTATTTACAGTTTTAAAACTCATGTCCTGTATGTAATAAGAAGTTACAGCTTATTCTTAATTTTTCCATATGGGAATACTTTTTAATAAAATTAAACTGAAACAAAAAGTGAAACAAACAGAATGAAAGAAATTCTCAAAGCAACATAGTATACAGCTGTGTATATTACTGGTTTAGAACAACATTGTCCAACGAGAAGCAATTACATGGAATCTGGAACAGTGAATAAATTTAAAACATTAACAGGCTTGCCTGACTAACTTAAAGGACAGAGCAGTACAGAGTGGCTTGATTACAGATAATGAATGGCATGGAGGCTGAAAACTCTGAAGGAGTTTTCAGGCAAAGATTAATGACTGCAAAGAGATAACTGGAAATAAACATGATTCTTGAGCATGTTATCCTTTTTGGAGGAAGACTGGATGATGTAAGAACAGCTCTGGTAGTTATATGAACAAGTATTTATGCTAATCAAAACCCAGAAAAAATATAAGATAAAGAAAGAATACATTGTGAAAGAACAGATAAATAATCAAAATACAAAAAGGAAAAGAAATAGGAAACTGCAATGTCATTTACTGCATGAGTAGAATACATTCAGAGAAGTTTTTATCAATATGCTATAGCTAAAATAACTATTTAAAAAGCTACAACCACTGTTGGATTCAGATAAAATTAGTTTTAGTTTTACATTAAGAACAAAATATAATAATTAGTCAAGTATAGTGTTAATGAAGACCACTGAGAAATTAGAGGAAGAAAAACAGTGAAAATAATCATATTGCAAACAGACAAAAGACTGCTTGGTTAATTAAAATACCTGAATCATCTAGGTTAGGTGATGTTTGATCAAGTGCTTTAAGAAACTGAGGGGAGAATATCAAATCCTTTAGCAATAATTTTTGAAAACTTATGGAGAATGAATAAATTATTAGAGGACACTTAGAATATATAGTACTAATATGTATATCAGATAGATTTCCAATCTCCTGGGCTATTTGGCTTCAACCATTCACCACACAACCTTTGCCTAAATCAAGGGGGAAGTGTATGGTGGTGTTGGCAAGAGAAAATTACTGTCATTAGCACTGACTCTGGTGGAGATAAAATGGGGGAGTATACAGAATGCTGCAATAGGATGTAATAGGAAGAGAATAAAAGCTAAATGAAATAACTCAGCAGTTGGGAGATGAACTATTTAAGGGAAACCAGTAAAGAAACACATGTACTGTACAACACTATGTGCCCCCCATCATTTAGATGAGAAATTATTTTCCATCAAAAGCAATTAGAAGTTTGACAAGGGAGACAAGCTTAATTTTGCTAGTAAAACTACATCTACTTTTTAAAAGCTGGTTTAGAATGATGTCCCAGAATTGCCATGCAAGCAAGTCGCCATTCTTCATACAGTTTGCCTGACTGCTGTATTTCCTGGGTATCTAAATTTACTGCCCTTCAGTTTGGAAGTCTTTTGTTTTCCCACATATTGGTGAATTTTTTGTCTTCTCCTGCACACCATGTCCATTTATTGTTTATGGTACCAACACCCCAGCATAATTTAACCATGACAATGACAAAAGCAATGACATCCCAGGTAGCCTTTAGCACCATGCTGTCCATTCTGTCTGCTCACACACACACACTCACATTTGTGCATACACATATTACACAGAAAGGTAATTCATCACAATGAAATATTTGACATGCTTAGAAATAGAGAACTGGAGAGTTAAAGTACTTGGGTGACCTCAGTTAACCCATCCCATTCACAAGCCTTATGACAGAGTCTTCAATCAGAGGTTTCTTTACTAATTTTT
The DNA here is from genome assembly GCA_013399455.1 of Anthoscopus minutus. Classification (NCBI taxonomy): domain Eukaryota; kingdom Metazoa; phylum Chordata; class Aves; order Passeriformes; family Paridae; genus Anthoscopus; species Anthoscopus minutus. The sequence continues at coordinate 11,432 of VWYI01023230.1, forward strand.
TCCCTCAAAATTCCTTTCTCATTAAGTATACTGAGATATGAGTAAGCACAGGCACATATTTCAAAGAACTAGCAGCTAAAATAAGACCTTTTGTTATTTTTCTAATGCTGCATTGCTTAAATGTTATGACCTTAGCCTAATAATCATTTAAAACAATAATGAGGCCCCTAAACTGCCTTATTTTCTCATTCAGAAATGATGTGCATTTGCAAAGTGTTGTTTTTCTGGAACATTAGAAAAAAATACCTGTATATATGAGCATGCATTTGCATTTTAGAAACTGTTTTATAAACAGTTAGAAAGCATAAAGCTATAGTCTTTCGGGTTATAACTTGAGACAATTGAAAATAAGTAAATGCAGTTAGAAACGCTTTTGTCATAATTTTTGCATCAGAAGTCACCTCCAGAAACTTTGCCTGTACTTCACGGTAGTCAAAGCACAAGCTTGGTTATAAGAAAGTTTGATGTTCTTGACTTTACATGGGACAAAAGATACATTCTTAAATCTGCTGAAAGTAAGGTAAAGGTCTAGTGTAGACAAAGCAAGCTGCTGTGTCTAAACTATGATTTTATTCCACATATGCATAACTGGTTGAATAAACAGAAAGCTTTTGTTCATTTTAAGTACAAGGTCCCACAATGATATTCACACCTGGTCTCTATCTTCTTCTTAGCCCAGTCCAGGTTGAAATATGTTTCAGTAAAACAGGAAATACAAATGCTACTTTAATCCCCAAATAATTTACTTCTGTAGTCTTTAAAGCTCTACATTAAACATTTCAACCATTTTATTCACTATGGTTCTATTCTGTATCTTTTCCATTAAACCCCAATTACTGTGCATGTGGGATAAAATCTCCATGCAGCAATACACTGTATTTGCTTTAGAGTAGCTAGTATTGATGAAACTGAGAGCACATACACTTGTTGCAAATGCAACCATTGACTTACTGAAACTTCGTATTTCAGATGTTTATTATTCTTACCTTATGCAGTATTGTATTGAATTATTGGAAAACGAATGCTTTAATAACATTATTAATGGGAACAACACTGGGTTCAATTTGCAAGATGTGCCATACCTTCTCTAGATTTGTGTTGACGGTCTTTGATAATAATTATTTGAATTTTTTTGGTCCAAAGCCTAGACCTAGATGGAAGTTTTGACATATAAAAGCCAAAGTACCTGTCCAGGTGACAGGAGTGGAGGGTTAAGGTTACTGTGAATAGAAGTGAATAAATATTGAAAACTAGAATACCATGAATAAAAATACACTGGATAAATACCTATCAAATGACCTTTCAATTTACATCTCAAATGGTATTTTCTCTGAATGCCTACTTAGCAGCCAAAAATTAGCAAAGGGTGGCCCTTCTGTGGACTATCCCACATTGCCGTCAGAAAGAAGGGGAAAAACCTGTGTGGTATTCACTGGTATCTTACAGCTTACACTTAGAAAACATATGTTATTTCTTGCAGCTGGTTACAGCTCTTAAATCTCTGCAATGATTGATAACTTCTGCTCTTTGGAACTATTTAGAATTATTTCCTAGCTTTTTCACTTTTTGAGGTTTGTTCTCTCCGAACAGCTCCCCTTTCAATCACATAGAAAGGCCACTTCTTAAAGTTAAGATGGCATTTAAAAAGAAATAGCAGTTCCTAGCTGTTATGCTGCATTAGGATAAAAGACTGTGCAACTGAGTTGGTTTTTAGCCTTGATCCATTTTTAAATATAGAATGAATATTATAACTCTGTTAGCTTCTCTGCACTCCCTAGGCATCCCTCTTGTTGCCAGAAAGGAGTTACAAATTGACAATGCAAATTATTATGTTTCCCATCTCTCTTGAAATTTGGAAATGTGTCTTGTCTGTCCATGATCTTTTTACTTCCTGACATTCTGATTTTTAAGTACTTTTTTAATTGCCTATACAAATAGTAGATCTTTGCTCAGGAAAATAACTTACTGCAGCAAAAGTGGAATATTATACCAAAGAACCAACATACTGACAAATCTGTGATTCTCAGTAATATCAAGCTTTTTGTCAGAAAATTCTGGTTTCACTGCTTTTATTGTTGATTTCCCTCAATCTCCTAACACTGCTTCAAATATATGTTTGTTTAAAAAGCATTCTGATTTCCCCCATTCTTCAAAAATAAGAAATGGAGACTCAGGGGAAAAGAGAATAAAGAAAACACTTGCTAGGACATGCAGAAGCAGCCTAGCCCATAGAGAATCCATAGGACAATATATCTAAGGGTCTTCTCTGAGGTCAGCTTTTGATTTGGATTATGAGTTTGGAGAAAATGCTTCTCTATTCCCTTATCTGGCTGAGGAAATTACATAACTTTGCTGGCCTACATATAGGAAATCAAGAGAAGATCTTGGGATAGAAATATCTGTGTATTTTGAGCTATCTTGTGGACAGTTATATGCTTGTGTCTAACTTTTGATCCAGATTTCTAAGTACCTTGAGTTGGGAGGAAAGAACACTTTCTCAGGAGGGAGTCAGAGGTAAACAAGTTACCTGAGGAATCCCACAGTTCAGTTCTAAATTAAGTCAGTGGCAAGAGTTGGGCTTAAGCTAAAAATTGTGTAGAATAACAAAACAAGTATTTAATAGTTAATTTAATAATTTTTAAAAAATTAATCAGGAACTTTTTTTTGTGTATGAGCTTATTAAATATAATTTATCATTATTTTAATCTTTAATTCATTCATTTTATTCCATAAACCAAATTCAGGGCAGAAACAGTTTCTTGACTGTTATTCTTGTCTCCTCTTCCTCTTGACTCCCCTGGAGCTGCCTGGGTACCACTCTTCCTTTCTGTTTATTTCTGAGGTTCTCTGTGTCTGACCCTTTCCCCCCAAATTTGTTTGGTTTCTGAGATCTCTTTCTGCCTCACCATTCCTGCAGTCTGTAGTCTTCTTGGGCTGCATCCTCCTTTTCTCCATTTCCTCTTTCCTAAGTAGAAATCACCATTTGTCTTTTATTTGGCCTCCAAATCAAAGGAGGGAGGCAGGGAGAAAGGGAGGAAGAGAAGACAGGAAGGAGAGGAAAAAAGGAGATGAAATAATCAAAAACCAAGAGGGGACAGAGGATGTCTGATTCACATCCATGTTCTTTTACCGACATAAAACATTTGTACTTGATTTGAAAAGCAGTGGGACATTTAACTGGGTGGTTTTCACAGCAATTTGTCACTCACACCTCAAACCCAGCAGAGTTGGTGCTGAGTGAAAACTGGCTTCCTTGTCTGGGTTTAGGATGAGCTCTTGCAGAGAGTTAGCCATGCTTTCCAGCATGCTTTGTAGTCCTAGGGTATCTCAGGCTTCTTATTTACCTGGACAGCTAGCTACAAATTGTGACAAGCTTGTCTGATAAAACTGCACTCAAAATCCTTTAATAGGAGGGAAGGAGCAGATTTTGATCTGCTGAAGTGTGAGCGCTCACAGCTAAAACTGAATATAACTACAGTTGTCCCTTGAATACATATGTAGATAAACACTAAGGTACTTACTGAGATAGAAGAAAGCAACCCCTGCATTTATGCATTGAGAACTAATACACTGTATTTTTCTTTTAATTCTAGCCCTAATTTGTTATACTTTAATTCTTTATCTGTATAATGAGTACTAAAATGCCACCTTGCTTTGATGGAGTCTTATAAAATACATTAATTCATTGTTTGGAGCTGTCTAATATTAATTCAATGAATGTCTAAAAAAAGTCTGAAGAAAGTGAGTCATTCTTACTGTTGAGGTCTTCAATGGGAAACTATATATAAGATATGGACCCACACAGAGAATGATAAAGGCTAAAAAAAGAAATATCAGCTGCCTTATTTTGCAAGTACAATCCATCCTCTTGTACTGAATTCTTGGATTATTCAGAAATATAATTATAGTGTGTGTTTTGGTTCCATGTGGGATATGTAACCTGGGGCAAAGGGTAGTTAGCCAATGTTGAACAATCTGCAGTCTGGCATTTTGTAGCTTTGTGACATTGCTATAAATGTAGTGGAGATTAGTTACTCCTGTTTTATCTATTTTATTCATTGCAGTGACTGTTCCTTTTATGAAGGTGTACAGAAATTGAGAAATTACATCAAGTGAAGTCACAGTCTCACACTGTTTTGTCTCACCAGATCAGGAGCATACTCTGTTGTACTGTGCAATTTGCTGATAGCACTGGCATGTTTGGACGAAATATCAGAGGTGTGAGGGACAAGGGAAACTCACAAGTGTTCACCAAACTATTAGGAGCAGGATTTTTACTGTAAAGAAAAATTAAATAAGAAAAAGCTAGCTTATGGAGCAATATTTAAAGTGTCAGTAAAACTCTTGTCTTGAGTTAGGATAGGAGGAGGCCCCAAAAGATCCCTCGGTAGTTGTCAAATGCAGTGTCCTTGTATAGAAAGGGATTGGTGGAAACACTCATCACAGTAGCATCAAGAAGAAGGATGCCAGAAAAGATGGACTGACTTGCATGAAGGTTTCCTTGTGACTGAGGGAATGAGGTACTAGGGTGCCAGATTAATGGACTTTCACAGTAGATATCCCAATGCCTTGAAAATCAGCTGTGTAGCAACATTTCAGAATCCTTCCATAGTGTTTTGCAGCTGAGTTAGTCTGTGCACAGTTAACATTATCCTAAGAGTATATCAAGCTGTCCCCTCATTAGTTCTGAACACATTAATTCAGATTTTTAAGGATATGCATTACATCAAGAGAAGACTAATCAGCCCTTTGGACAAAAAACAGAAGATTACTTTTATAGAAAAGGCTCTTGAAGACAAATACCGTTTGCTAGTCAGGATGTAGAGTTCAGAGGGCTATGTCAAGGTGCTAGGTCTGTGTGTATGAGACCAATATGTGACTTTAGGTTCCACAGCCAGGACTTGCTTCAGCTGAACACAAGTTACATAGTTCATTTCTCTGAACAAGCTTGTTCAGATGGGTGGATATTTTTTTTCCTTATATTCACTGGTAATAAGAGATTTTGCCTGCCATTAGATATGCAACTAATTTATGGATTGGTGTAAAAATGATGTCTTGTGTGAATATTCATAACTTCTAACTACTCAGGTATTGGTAGAAAACACAGAACTGTGGTAGACTAATTACTGTTTTTGTGTTGCATCTGAGATAAACAATACAAGAACATTTGCAAAAGAGTGAAAAGATGTAAATAAAGCAAAGGATATGTACAGAAAGAAAGGTCAAAATATTAGAAAGAACTGTTTTTTAAAATATGTGGACTGGGAATAAATTGCACAGGAATAAAGAAACAGATAGGAAAGGAAAAATCAAAAAGAAAACAGGCAATTTTCTATCTGGCTTACACAATCAGAAATCCGATTTTGCATTTGTTTATTTTTTGGATGTGCTTGTTTATTTTTAGATTTTGGAATTATGAATGTTATTTTTCAATGGCAAGATACATAAAAATTGTGGGCAAACTGTTTTGAAGCCTGTGGTAGTTAATATTTTATATGAGGTCCAGTCAACAGCTACAAAGTGGTAGCTATGTATTTTTGTATAGGTTCTAAGTGACAGTTGCTGCATTATCCATGACATAACTAGACATGCTACATGAAATCATACCATGTAATATTAGTAATAATGTTGTCAGGAATTGAAAAAGAAATACTAAGAAATATAGAGAATCACTCCAGAGTGCACTTCTTACATATCAGTGGCTACCCAGTTTTTTTTCAAACTGGAGCCTTTTCTGTTTAGATGAAGTTAGCAGAAATGGAATGTGTTTCTCTCATTCTTTGGGCTCATTCATCAAGCTGAAAGTGATTTTGAGCAACATGAAAATTGTCCTTGCCCATGACAGGAACTAGATGATATTGGAAGATTCCTTCTGACCCAAATCAGTCTGTGATTATGTCTCTGTAGAATCATTTACTTTGGAAAAAACTCATAAGATCATCAGGTACAAGCATTACCCCAGTATTTTGAAGTCTGCTGCTAAATGATGTTCCTACATGCCACGTCCATGTGTCTTCTAAACACCTCCAGGGATTGTGACTCAACCACTTCCTTGGGCACTCTGTTCCGGTGCTTGACAACCCTTTCAGTGAAGGAATTTTTCTTCATATGCAATCTAAACCTCCCCTGGTGCAAGTTGAGGCCATTTCATCTTGTCCCATTCCTTGTAACACAGGAGAGGAGGCCAACCCCCACCTGGCTACAGCCACCTTTCAGGTGCTTGAAGAGATCAGTAAGGTGTCCCCTGAGCCTCCTTTTCTCCAGGGTGATCACCCCCAGCTCCCTCAGCCACTCCTCATCAGACTTGTGCCCCAGGCCCTTCCCCAGCTCCGTTGCCCTTCTCTGGGCTGCCCCCAGCACCTCAGAGTCTTTCTTGCAGTGAGGGGCCCAGAACTGGGCACAGCCTTTGAGGTGTGGCCTCGCCAGTGCTGAGTACAGGGGAATCATTCTAAATATACCTTCTTCCATGATCTCTACAAGTTTGGCTACACAGTTTGGAAAGACATGTTTTTACTTCTATTCTTGTGGAATATATCTTCTCAAAGTTAATTTGTAAGAAAGATTGTCTGGTTTTCTGTCATCTCTGCAACACATTAAAAAAAAAGAGCTTTGCAGTGCAGGCATGTTTTGCTGCAGTCTAGAAAAGGCATGGTAAATCAGTTTCCTCCAAATGCTAAAGAGCTGCTGGATCTCATGTATCCATTCAAATTTATGGTAGATTTTTATTAAGGAAAATCAGGTCTTCCTCCTGCTGGATATCTATCTATCTATCTATCTATCTATCTATCTATCTATCTATCTATCTATCTATCTATCTATCTATCTGTCTATCTGTCTGTCTGTCTGTCTGTCTGTCTGTCTGTCTATCTCAGATATATCAGTCTCTAGTGTAGCTAAATGCCCATGTGCTTCACTTTACATTAGCCCAAAGATGAAAGTGAAAAAATATATACATGAGGTAAATTATTGATATATTTTCCTTTCCTGGGCAGTTTTGGCCAATAGCAGAAACACTGAACCAATGAGTTAGGGAGACCTTTGATCTCACCTAATCATACTGGTGCTTCTGAACTGCAGGCTTAATTCAGATTCCTTGCAGTGATTCTGAGGAGCAGGGCCTGCTTAGCGCTGAGCATAGGCTTCATGGTGCAAACCAGTCATTCCTGAAGTAACTGCATGGAAAGTGAAGCACACCCTAAGGTGATGCAGCAGCCCACACACGGTGCACAGGGTGGCCAGTGCAAGGATAATCAATCCTCCTTCGTGGGAATATTGACATGCCTCTGCCAAAGCTCACTGGAGAACAATAGCACTGTGTGGTGACACAAAGCGCATGGGATGGCATCGCAGCAATCCGCTGGTTGCCGTGGTGACAGGAGTGGGCCTGCAAAGCCAACCTCCTGGCTGCTGAGTTGGAAAGGATAAGAAAAACACAGCCCACTTCCCATGTGAAATGAATTACAAGAACAAGCAAAGGAAGAAAAGAAAAATGTCAACCCTTAATCAAATGTTCCCTTATTTTTAGAAAGGGTTTGAAGAAAATGGAGACCATCTCCGCTTACCTCTTGGGCCTCAGGGATTTGGCTAGTAATATCTCTGTACATACTGTGGAAATAAATCACAGAGGTTTGTGTAAGAAAAATCACATGTAAAAGAAATCTGTGTGCAGTGGGAAATGACAAAACCTTATTCAATCCTGCTGTCCTTTGTGCTTGCCTTAGCAAACAAAATCTGTAAGAATATGTTAAAATGATTCTCAACGTAACAACTATATTTGGCAGGAAAATGAAATACACTAATTTTTAGCCAGAGAAAGGCAGTATATTCCGGTTTCTTAGTATCTCACAATGTATCTTATTTTTTACCCTTGCTGCACAGCTGCATATCGAAAGCAACATGGTGGACTGTGAAATACATTTAAACATAACAAATCAGGGTTTACAGAAAACACCATTCGTTTTCCAGCATTTCTCATTTTTGGGAGCTTCTTTGTATTTTATTACATGCAGTAATATTAAACAAACCAACAGTTTTAGTCAACCTAACAGCTTCGAGTTACTAGTATCTAGGTTCTGAAAATGGTTTGGGCACCTGACACTTAGGAAGTGCCTTCGTTTTGCAGGGCAAAGGATGGACTAAAAAAAACAACCAAGTCATCCAAGACCACAATAAAAACACAGTGGGTTGCAGTGGTTTGTGAGCATCATGATGTTTGACTGTAGAGTTCCTGTTTCTGGGAGCAGGATATCTGCTACTGAATTAGGGAAACAAGACCCTGCATAACTTAACAGGAAGAGAAAGACAAGTAGAAAAAGTGTGTAATGCTAAGCAGAGGAAGCAAGAGATGCTTCGAAGTAGGAGTTATATCTGAATGTTTTCCCTCCATTGCATCCTTGCATTAGACACTATTTGGAGGCTGGATTTACTGTTCTGTTCCATGGATCTTGACATGTGACTCAACTCTTTGGATAAGGACATCTGCTTCATTGTTGTTTCAAATTGAAACACAAGCATAAGCCTGTGAAGTTAGGATATTGGATGAAATAAAGTAATGCATTTTTAGCTTTTTTCTGCCTTTTTTTTTTTGCAGTCACTAGATATAAACCAGAAACATTTCTAGAAACAGCACAAGATTGATTTACCACAACCAGCTGTCACTGGTCTAAAGGATAATATTCTTTCCAGCTTACTGACTAAACCTCATGGCAATTTAGCAATTTAGTTTCAGTAGGACCAATGAGCAATTCCTCTGCAATCCTAGAGCTCCCTTTCCTAATAGTTGTTGCATAGTTTCCTGTATTTTTAGGAAATTAGAGTATGAGAAAGGCAGGTAAATCTGATCCCCACCTTCTGCATGAACCCTCCAACAGCTGGGCTGTTCTATGGGAAAAAAAAAGATAAAGCCAGTCTTCCTGCTTTTGACATATTTTAAGAAGGAGCAGCAGCCAGTTCATGTCATGCTCCTGTTTCTGCCTTGGGCATGCTCTGAGACTTCCTACCAGATCAAGCCCTGATGGCATTTCAGAGGAGAGCCTTCGTTCTAGACTCCCACAAAGGATTAACGTGGTTTCCTAGCTGCTCTCTCTGCTCTGAACTGGGAGCTTAAACACCAGGCAGCCCACAGGCAAAGCCACCAGTGTGAGCAGGGTTCAGTTGCAGGCAGGAGGTGAACAAGTGCTTGAAGATGTCAGTCATAACTTTAGGGCATAAGTGTGTGAAAGCTTACGTATTTTGTTGGGCATGTTTTCCTTGCTGCTATTTGACAGGCCCCTTCTGGCAATAAGCTATTTTTAAGGTGTGGATCCTGCCCAGAATTTTAGTATCTTGACTCTGCATTTTGTGCTCTCTGGAGTGATTTGGGTGGCTCACATTTTAAAACATATGACTATGGTTAATAAAAACATGGGGAAGGACATACTTGTGTAGGACACTCTGAGAGGTAAACTGAATTTTTACATTTCATAGAATCATAGAATTACAGAGTTATAGAATTATAAAATAGGTTGTGTTAGAGGGGACCTGAAAGAGCGCATAGTTCCTTCTCCAGGTTGAACAACCCTAACTCTCTCAGCCTACTTTAATTAAAAAGATATTCCAGCCCTGTGATCATTTTCATGACCTTCCTCTGGACTAGAAGTCCATGTCGTTCTTGTGTGGAGGGCTTCAGAGCTGGATGCAACACTCCAGGTGGGATCTCACAAAAGAGGAGTAGAAGGGCAGAATCAGTTCCCTTGACCTGATGGCCACAATTCTTTAGATTCAGCCCAGGCTTTATGGGCTGTGAGTGCACATTGCCTGCTCATGTCAACCAAACCCTTCTCCTCAGGGCTGCTCTCGGTCCATTCTCTGCCCAACCTGTATTAGTGCTTGGGATTGCCCTGACCCAATTTCAGGGCATTGCCCTTGGCCTTGTTGAAATTCATGAGGTTCAAATGAGCCAACCTCCCAAGCCTGTCAAAGTGTCCCTGTATGTCATTCCTTTCCTCTATGTCAACTGCTTTGTTGACAAACTTGCCGAGGGTGCGCTCAATCCTGCTGTCCATGGTGCTGACAAAGATGTCAAGCAGTGCCAGTTCCAGCACCTATCCCTAGGGACACCACTCGTCCCTACTCTCTGCTTGGACATCGAGCCAGTGACCACAACTCTTTGAATGCACCCATCCAGCCAATTCATTACCCACCAGGAGGCACATCTGTCAAGTCCAAGCCTCCTCAGCTTAGAGACAAGTGTCCCACAAGTTGCGTGGGACAGTGCCAAATGCTTTGCACAATCCAGGTAGAAGACATCACTTGTCCCTCCCTTATCCACCAGTGCTGTAACCACATTGCAGAAGGCCACCAAATTTTTCAGGCTCAATTTGCTCTTAGTGAAGGAATGTTGACTGGCAGCAATCATCACCAAATTTTATTACAAATGTTACTTTGGTATTTTATTATCACCTCCTTATTTTTTATAATACCACCAGTTTTAGCTGCTTAAAAATCCATATTACATGCAGAGTAGGTATTCAACATTTTTAGTAAGTCTGAAAATATTATCTTTGCCCCTTCATGCACTCCACAGCCTTACACACTTATTGGAGAAAGGAATATTTTTCTAAGACTTTAGAAGTCTGTTAATTAGCTCATAGTAATATTGATTTTTAAAGTGGGTCCTTTGAGAAATTTAGCATCCAAGCTAAGCAGCATTTATAGCAAGTAATCTGAATAATGGTACAATAAAGACTCTCTGGAATTTTCATTACTCAAATGAAGTGAAATTATCTTCACAATATACATTCAAGACATTAAGATGTAATTTAGGTAAGTATTAATAATTATATTATTGAATTGTTTTGACTAAATTGGTAGGCAGAGTTGGGTCCACAGCATTAGTAATTAAGTGGGCCAAGTGTGACATCAAAGGTAATTTTTTCAATTGCCACCTTATCTGTGCAGCTAATTTGTGTGTGACAATTGTGTTGGTTGTAATGAGTGCTACAAGGAAATGGGATAAAAATAGAAGAAATTCTTCCTACAAGGATCCTTGTCCCAGCTATCTGTGTTGTTTAATTACCACTACACTTCAATTAACTACTCCTGTTTTGTGAAAGGTCTGTGACTATATGATCATTTGAATGTCAATATTTGAAAAGCTTCTGATGTCACTGGTTGCTTCAGGTTCGTTTCTGGAAGAGCTGAATGTGAACCAGAGAGGAATCTTTAAAGCTTAAGTCATATTGGCCTCAGGTCTGTAGGGACTCCTTTTTAAACTGGTCCTGCTCACATCACCACTTTTTATGCAGTTTGTACACAGAAGTGCTATCACCCCACTCTTATCTATGAGTGAAACAGCCTTTCTTAGTGAACATTTCAGTAATAGGTTGTTATTACTTCCTGACTAAGTGAAATTGTCATGAAAAACTCTCTTTTCTCTAGTTTTGTGGATTTTTTAATTGATAAGAAAGTCATAAATGTGAAAACGGGAAATAGAGCAAGGTGTGGATTGAGAATGAGTATCAGTAGAAGCAAATTAATTTTGGAAGAAGGTTATCAAATTATTATTTTTCAACCTACTTGGTCCTTTCTTCCTAACATATTTTATAATCAATCTCTTTCTCCGAAGACAAGATTCCTTGCTTCTGCAGAGGACTTTTTTAACAAAGTCTTGTCAGGCTTTTAGATGAAATAATGTCTGCGGTATCTTAAGGAAGCTGATAAATCTTTCTGACCTGAAAGTGCAAGTTGGGCATCTAACTTAATAATCATTCCTACAGATCTTGTTTTCATGTTAACAGTGGAAATACTAGTGAGAGGAAACCTTTTCACTTTTAATGAAGCTTGCTAAGTTCTGGTCATTTGCCAGTTCTTGTTTGGAAATTAAATATGTGACACATTGCCTGAAATTCTTGCACTAATAAGAAGCAATGCTTATTACTGAAAGCTACATTTTTCTAGTCCTTTCTTGCAAGTCTCTAAGAAAGAAATTCATTTACCTTGTGGGAAAACTGTATTGTTCCAAAAGGGAAAAACCTTTTGGCACATGATTTAGATTATGAAAAAGAAAAGTCTTGGTTATTCAGTGTGTTCTTTATTACATTGGGAGATGTCTTTAGTTTGTTCCCAGACAGAGGACTCGATGTCCACTATTTCAAGAGGATACAGTTTGGAAGGACATTAGAGTTAGGTGGGTGAGAAACAAAGCAATTCTGACTGAGGAGGCTTGTTTAAGTGAGCTGTTAAGGATGTGCTTTGTAACAGTCCTTATTCCCATTGGTACCAGATACCTGCTCCCTTCCTTGCCAGTTATGCCTTTGGAATGCCAGAAAGTAAGAAAGAATAGAGCTCTTTGGTGCTGTTGATCTCAGTTTTCTCGCTCTGACTTCAGTTTCCAACCATGTGTACTGGAAGAACATTCCCATCTGCTCCTGCTCTGCTCCCACCTCTCTTCCCTCAGTGACAGAAATAATGGTACTCTTGGATACTCCAGCTAAGTGTAGAACCCAGCAGATTTTCTTTTCTGTGCCAGGCCATATTTCCAGCAGCTCTGTAAGCTGAAGTATGAGGTGTGTTGCCCAACTCCACTGAAATCCCCCAGCTGTGCTCCTGCAGTGCTGGTCTCAGTCCGTCAGGGGAGGCTTGCTGCAGTACACTTTGGTAGCGACAGTGGCAAGGAACTTCAAACACCCACCAAGCCTTGTCTGTCATAAACATACACCACAATCCTACCCAGTGCTATGTGCTAGATGCCACCTGCACCAGCTCCTCAGAGTTTCTTCTGATCTCATGTTTATGATGCAGCAGATTACTACATGGATGGCTGGGAGAGGGCAAAGGAGAGTGGAAAGTGCTCCCTTCACATTGGGAATGATGCAAACACCTCTGCTGCCCCCTCAACCCTATACTTACATCAGAAGTCATCCTTTTCTTACCCACACCAGTCCTGTTCTTTGTCAAACTAGTTTCCAGTACGTCAGACACATAAAACATTACTAGAAGTTGTTATTACCTCCAGTAGCACTTGGTATCTCCAGCCAACCTTGGTCGCAATAATGGCTGCACAGCAAAAGACTTTGACTCAATCTGTTGAGCAGCAGCTCTTACACAGCTTTAGGTACAAGATTTACTACTTTTCCTCCTCTGCTGACACAAATGAACACCAAAAGAACTGGTTAAGTTTGCATTGCCAGCCTAAAGCCAAAAGTTCCCCTAATCTTCTATTTCTTATGTAAGTCTTTTCCCTTTGCAGGGGAGAAAATAAGCTTTAAATTCAAAGTCAATTTGTTCTTTCTCTTTTTTTCAGTTAGTTTTTTGTTCCCCACAGCTCATCTCTTCCAACTTTGGCGGCTGAATTTCCAGATAGGTCTAGTGCTACATCCGCTAGCTATTTTAAATCTTCTGTACCGTTTTACTTAGGTGACAGAACCAGACATTAGAATTTTGTGTGATAGTTCTCCATTACAGAAAATATGCAAAGGAAGATTAAAAACATAGGTACAAAAGGAGGAATGTGAAACATACAGTCATGCCTGCCATTCTAATACATTCTTCAATCACTGTCTTTTATTATCTTCAGGGACAAATCTTTGGAGTTCTTTTGTTCCTGCAGGAGGTAGAATGCATATGGGTGCTTAGGTCTAATGAAGAATTTTTGGGAAAGACTGTATTTAGGTGGATAATGACAGAGGTGATTTTGTATTGAACAACCCAAATAAATGCCAGTGACATCTTTATCATATAATGTATCATTTTGCATTTTGTTCTGAACTCATTTATAGGAACTATCTCAGAATTTGGCAAAATTTCTGGATTTTTAAAATTATGTTGTTTTTCATATGCCTTCAGTCTCCCACATGCAGTTTTTCTTTCGTTATTGAGCCCAACTGTTCTGTGAAACTACTGCCTTCTTGCTCAGGAGATTAGCTTCCTGTGTATGCCACAGGGAAAAAGATGATCCTGGGAGTTGTGCAGAACCAAAAATCTGGGGGTGGAGGGTTTCAGATACACTCCTTCCTAACTGGATCTTCAGAAGCAGGATCTTTCCAGTTCATAAGACTATTATGCATTGATAAGACAGGAATTTCAACACTGTAAGCTGAAGTAAATGAGATCTGAATCTATCCTTGTATGAACAATTCTGATGTGTTTTTATGGCTTTAATTCCAGTAAGTTTTTGTTCCAACTTAGTTTTCCTATAGACTTAGGAAACTAAGTTATCACAAAGTCTATTAGGTTTTCATTACAGAAAGCATAAGTAAGCTCAGCAGAAATCGCTGTCCCATATCTCCTGTTATAAGAATCTGTTTTGCATGTAAGCATATAGAAGTTAAAGCTTTGGACTCAAATTCTCTAAGTGTCTATTAGGATAATTCTTTTTGGTGAATATTTCAACGAATGTAGCTCAACTATTTTTAAGGATGAAATAATGTGACAAGACAGTCTTGCATTCATATTCATTTTAATTACATTTACCATGTCATCTCTGTAATGTTAATTGAGGTTACATTTGGCCCAGCTTATAATAGATAAAAGCTAAAAGCAGGGAGGGAATTTCTCCTCTTGTAGCTACTCTGCTGCAGATGGAAGTTAGGTTTTCTTCACTCTCTATGTAAGGAGAGTGAAGGAGCTATGGAATGGAGTTGTGGGAGCCTAGGAGCCTATGGAAAGGGATTGGAGGAGTACAAGAGGAATAATCAGGTAAAAAAAAAAAATTCAAGCAATAGGATTAGGGGGGCAATGTGAGCAGATACAAGGGAGATAGGACTTTGAGGGATAGGCTCTTTCTTTCTTTTCACAGGTATTTCTGCAAACCAAACAGCAGCTTTCTACTACTACGAGTTTATTCCTCTATGATAAGCAGTAGTGGATTATACTGAGTGTTTAAGTTTTCCTGGTTTGCTCTTGTGAAAAGATGAGAAGTTGTTTTAGCTCCATGGCAGAAGACAATAAAATCAGTTTTACAGGAGGGATGAGTGTCTGCTACAATTGACACTTAATATTGACACAGCAAAGCTCTAAAACCTGAGCACATTCAAAGACAAGGTTGTTGCTTTATTAAACTGAGAATGAGGAGGCAACATGAATTCCAGGCTTTCCTGAGTTTTAAATATTTGCTTTTGCAACCTTGGCATACTTCAAAAAATACACTAAGTAGTACATAAGGAAAAACAGTAGCAAAGAAATAATAAAATAATCCTTTCTTTTTGATGCAGCAACTATGTGCAAATATTTTTCCTGTGCCTGTTAATTTAATTGAGTTTTAAACATTGCAATATTTGAAGCTGTATGCCAAGGTTACTGGCACCAGTAAACAGTGATGAGTACACCATGATTGTGTGTAAACATCATGCAGTAATGAAGGTGAAATCTAAAAAACCTGTTAAATGATTAAATGAAAGCAGTAGCTGCAAACAAAATAGATGCATTCATTAAAATGAGTGGAAATGTATAACCTTTGTTTTGGGCTGGATCCTCAGCTGGCTCAGTTTCTTTAAATCCATTTATGCTAACTACTTCCAGCCACTGGAGAACCCAGCCCAAAATGGATGGTTTTTTTCAAGTTTTTCCTGTGAGTTTACAGCCTCCTTTTGGTTACTTAATAGGGAAAGGCAGAAAGAGGAAATTATAATTTTTATGTGTTTACCAGGGAGATGAAGGGGGTATTACCCCCACCTAATCACATTCACTGTTTGGACAGCCCATGCTGCATGCACCGGGTGATCTCCTTAAACCACCATCATTGCACAGAGCTGAGGTTTCTGCCTGCCCTCCTCTGCATGCTGCACACAGATTGTTTCAGGGTATGATTTGCAGACTTGTAGACTCAAATCATACCACTCACTGTAAAATATAGTTTTAAATATAATAGCTTTCCAAGGTTTCCTCGATTCCCTTAAAAAGACATCACCTAGATTTTGCATGGTACTCTGTGGAGTAGCACTTGAGAGTCCTTAGGGGTACACCTGTAAATCAGTCCATCTGTACAGAAGGAAGATTTAGCAGCTGAACAGAGTGAAATTTTCCATATTCCAGGGTGATTTTTGAAAGAAATCCATGCTGCTTTGGGACAGGAGATTTTATATCCAGAAAGAAGTCATATCCTTTATTAAGCCCTGACTCAGCAAAGCATTTAAGCATGTTCTGTTATGTGCCTATTTACTTTTCACTTTGCCACTTCTTAAAAGCTGTACTAAGTCTGAAACAGCAAGCCAAATCGAAAGGTGGAAGTGAAGTTTTCATGGATTTGCTCACATAAAGCCTATTTTGTGATCAAATTAAATGAGTACATGTAAGAATTCTTGCTTCCAGCCAATTAGTGTCATGAGATACCAACAGGGCTAAGAGGTCAGGACAGGTCTTCTGTTTTTTCAGGTTTTGTTTTCTACTGTAATAGTTAGAAACTTCTTTTCAAATAAAATATATTTTTTTAAAGCTGAGTTTTTTTCTGAAATGACGAGATCAAAAAAGGATACAAGATTGCCAGCAATCCTAACTTAATCCCTGTCTGCAGTTCCCCATTTGAGCCACTATTGTGCCTCCAATGATTCCTCCAATGGTCACTGCCAGCTCTTTAGATCATTGACCTTCAAATGTTGAACTTACTGGGTGGTGTCAGACTTCTTGAATTTACAGATTGTGTTGTCCTGTTTATGTAGCTTCTACTGGGAATGACTTCTAAGAAATGCTTGAATTCTGGAGTTTTATTTCATTAACTTTTCTGGCCAATTGTTTTGTGTATTATTTGAACAGATGGTCTTTTTCAGCTATTTGAATGTTTGAAACTATTTGACCTGCCCACGAGCAGAAAGATAAAAGCAGTGACAAGTAAAGTTAGGATTGAACTGGTACCATTAAATTTAGGGGGATGGGGACTATAATTTTACCCTCATCCATTCTCCTCATTTTATTCTGTGCTGGGTTTGTTTTTTTTTCAGTCTGGAGAAAAATTGACATCATGAATAGCTAGGTGAGGTAGGAGATGAATTGAAAAAGTGGAGAGTTCCTGAACAATTTTGTAGTCATGTCCTTGGTTCCAAATGAAAGAGCATTCACATCTGGTATTTGGCTTGAGTGAGAGCTACAGTTTCTCCACTGGCAGCGCTGCCAGCAGTGTTGCATTAGTCCATGAGTTCAAGCACCTTCCACCATATTTTGTTATTGTGAAAATAAATGCAATCATCAGTAATTTATTATTCTTGTCAGATGCTGTAAGTTAAGCAAAATGTTCTCTTTCAAATGTGACAGAATGTGCCTTTTTCAGGCTATTGAGGGCATCTGTTAAGTTTTTCATTTTTATTTCACCTTTTTTCCCCATTTTTAGGGAAGTAACGTGATGGAGGACCAGGATCTCTTGGAAATAGGAATCCTTAACTCTGGGCACAGACAGAGAATACTCCAAGCAATCCAGCTTCTCCCAAAGGTATAGTTTCTGTTATTATACAAGCAAGGGAACTAACCTCTGCAGTATTCACATTATTTAAAACACTTTTTGAATGGAGATAGATGTAACTCTACTGGTTTTGTAGACACATTTTTTGCATATGAAAATATGGCATAAAATAATGTCAATGCGTTGTACTCTCTTTGTATAGATGTACTTGACAAAGGAGAGTAAAATCTGTAATTTGACATGATGGCTGTTTAGAATGTATTTGAATTACTTTTGGCCTTTCAGCCTATTTATAGACTGCCATTACATATGTGTAAACAAGGCTGTCCATGAATATCAGAATGCCTGTGTTAACATAGCAGTTGCCCTGGAAATACTTTTCCCCTTATATAAGTACTCTTAAAAGCATTGGAGGAAAGATTATTTTCCTAATACCTGCCTTTTGTGTGAGATACATAGACCCTCCTGCCGGCTGCATATTTCATTTTGTGCTATGTATATGATTTTGCTTTTCAGCTGCAGACAGAAAAACTTGCAGCCATTTTCCTAATAATTTTTAGTGCTAGCCAATTTAAACTCTAGATGTTAAAATCAGTGGATATTCTGCCTACCAGAATGTATCACTGGAGGCTTCTACTGCCATTCCAAACAAGAGATTGTGTATTTAGCATGGAAAATTATTACATTAATTTGGAAAATTTTGTAAAGAAAATGAATGACAAATAGCGGACACAAGTAGGGCTCAGAAGGCTATCCCATGTGATGCTGACACTTCATGCAAAATACTAAGGCAGGAATAAAATCAAGTGTAAAGTGCACTGAGTGTTCTGGTAGTAGCATGTAGGAAATAACTGAGGTAAATAGAGATTAGTCCACTTGAAGTTTCATAATACTGAAGAATGACAAGAGTTATTAAAGCATTTTTCAGTTTAGATCATGAAGCAGACATTGTTGGAAAAGGCTTTTTGATGCGTCAAGGCTTCCTGGATAGATGGCTTGTAAAAGAGCACAAGGGTTTCTTTTCTATGGGAAAATCAGAAGTTGTGAAGCAATTTCTGTATCTGGAGGTGTTAGTCAATCCATAGATACTACATGTAAGTCTGCACACAGAAACACCAAAAATCATTAAAAAGAATAATTTTCCATGTACCATATTTGACAAATGAGATAAATGTTACAAGAAGTAGGGTATTAAAAGTAGCATTTGATGAATTACAAAAGATATTCAAGGTTTATCTATGAATTTATGAATTTGTCAGCAATACTATCATTCAAAGAAAAGTCTTGTAGTCTTAAGCTGAGCTGGTAGCTGATATTTTATATTTGTTCTGTTCTTCTTGCTTCTTAGAGAGATCAGCTTTCATGTAGTCTTGTATACATTCTTCAAAAATAATGAATCAATTAATATATCATCATGATAGTGCTATCTGCACTCAGTAGCTGGTGTTCATGAAAACATTGCTAATATTATCAGCTTTTGGAGAGTTTACTAATGCTGAGAGCAGAGTCTGTTATAAAACTACAACTGCAGTCCTTTTAAAATCTGCATGCTGAGAGACACGGCTGAGATCTAGAGGTATTCTTGAAACCAGTTGAGAACAGGATGGTTATGCAGTTACTCTGAAGAATTCTGAACCAGAGTAACACAGGATGGCTTGAAGCATGTGTGCTGAATGAGATAGTTTTTAGCTTCTTCCCTGTTGAGCTAAAAAGGCAGTCCCTAAGGACCACATTTTTCAACATATTTGATGCAAGGATGTTACACCAAAACAAAGTTACAAGCTGAAGCTGTGCATCATGTTTCTCCACATAAATGAGTCAGCAATGTAAAAGAGCTTCCATAGTAAAACCAAATAATTTCCTATATAAACTGAGTTCTTTTGGAGGCAGGTTGTAAAGTCCAAAAATTAGGATCATGGGAAGTTTTATCTAATGCAACACACCCTTGTATTCGCAAGCTAAAGACATAAAACACTTCCACATCCTGCAACAAACCATGAAATGTTGCTGTGTATCTATTTGTATGTTGATAAGTTCATCTCTGTCATCCTGCACTCAAAACAGTGCATACCATCTAAATATATTAAGACCTCAAACCGTAATTGGAGTCTCACTAATTTGAATCTCATTAGATAAAAATTCTGTTAGTTTGTTTGTTTTGAACATGTACCTCTTTTCTGTTCCTCATTTAATTTAAATCTCAATGACTCCATTAATGACATCTCTGATGATGTTATATTTAGTTTTGCTAATAATGTTTCCTGTCCTGAGATACTTTTTAGCTGTTATTTTGAGGTGGACGTTAAGGGCTTAAAAAAACACCTAACAAACAGCATTTCCTTAAAGCCTCAAGCAGCACTGAATAAGTCTGGAGGGTAAAAATTAAGCAACAAATCTATCGTCAAGGTTTTAAAATACCTTTTTAAAAGTTCCTTTTGTCATTCTGATATATATTCATCTATGCAGCCTGGAAATGCAACAGGTATTTAGTAGCTGAAATTTTTTACTCATAACTGCTGCCTTTCTAAAGAATGATGAATTTCTAGATGTCAAACACCAGTATCCTGATTAGGAACCATTCTCTAGGGCTTGAAGTGGTTTTAAATAGGGGAAAATACCCACATTTGGCCAAATATAGATTAATTAATTATTGTAGTCTCTTATGCAGTGTTTAACTAGTATAAAAGGATATGTTTAACTGGATTTGTCAAAATGTTTTCCTATTATATTCTGTATTTGAGAAGAACATTTCATAAGAGGGAAAAATGTTGTATTCACCAGTAGGTAGGTAGGGTTGATACCTTTGAGATAGAATGCTTCTTTCCAAAATAATCCATTTTTGTTGGATTAGAGCTTGTAGCTCTAATTCTTGTCTTGTACCAATGTAATACAAGTTACTCAAGTTTCACCTTAATATTAACTAGCACAATTTATGACTTATTTTAATAATTTTAGGTTAAGAGAACCTGGTAGAAATATCATTTACAAAATTAATTCTTGAATTGGAAGTATTTTATACATTACTTCAGTCTTAAAGCAAATTTCATAGCAGAGTTTAATATTACACTTAAGATTTTTGTATGAAAAAATGAAATCAATAAATTTTTGGAGGGGGATTTTATATGCTTCTTTAAAAAAAGTTCAGATAGTTGAAAAGTGGAGATCACATATAAAAATATACTGAGCTGCAAATATCTTGAGAAAATATTAATACTGAGAAAATAATTGTGTGCAGTGTATGCTTAGTTCACTAAGTAATAGCAGTTGTGGCATAATACTTTAGTCACACCTGAGTTACATAGAAAATCTGAGCATTGGCCAGCTATTTCAGCATCCCAAACCGATGTGCAAGTGGCTCTTCAGTGGGTTCCTCAAAAGGTGGTGTTTTTTTTTAAATGACAATTATCCTAGCTTATCTCAGAATTTATCTAAGAAAAAGGATTGGTTTTGTGTGGGATGCTCAGTGCATGGCTCCTTCTCCTGGCATATAATGGGAACACATGCTTTCATTTGACAGATGGAAGAAAGATGTTAACTGAGAGCAGCTTTCTACTGGCTTCAGAGCTATTCTTAAAGCATCTTGTTCCTTCCTGCACAGAGAGGTCTCAGCACAAAGCAGGTTTGGGAATAGCAGTGGTGTGCAGGCAGCCAGCCTCTTTTCTTGGGTGCTTTGCAGAACTAGACAAGAAGTAGGCTTTGAGCAGGCTATGAGCACATCCTGTCTACGGGTGGTGTTATAAGAGTGATTAAGCTCTGCTTCCAAAAAGTGCTGGACTTATTACTCATAGGGAACACTCTTGTGCAAGCACAGTGAGTCTGGCATTTAGGAAAACAGAAGGACTGTGCATGTGCTCATTAACTATGCTGTGTATGTAACAGAGAAAGATCACATCATGTGTTTGCTGTTGCTGTATTGCTATTGGCTTAGACACCCCAGAGCTCAGCAAGCTAATTTCAATCCTAGTATTTAATTACCTCCCATTTAGCACTTCCATTCCTAAGACAGTTTCCAAACTAGAAGATGCTGCAAAATGTTGATGACCCTTTACAGCTGTGACTTCTTTTTTCTGGTCTGCTGGAAGTGAAGATGAAAAGTGCGTTTCAAAGGATGTGCTTTCTACTCTGCTGTTTTCCCTGCTTCTCAAGCCTCTGGGAATGACTTTCCTGGTTAGAAGGGAGGCCATTCACATGCTCACTGTACCACTTGAAAGACCTTTAGCCATAAGCACAGAAAAAAGCATTATAATCCAATACAACACAGGAATTTTTCAAGTCTGAAATACAAATGGGAAATCTATGTAATTTAAGTAATGCAGTACAATAGGAATGAATCGGTAAAATCAGATACATGCAAGCTATCCTTCAAGGTGTTTACTTCAGAGTTGTTTTGCAGACCAAATATCCTCTCTAGGCACGTGCCTCAAAACTGCCTGATGAAAGCAGTATCACAAACATTTTCCTTCTTATCTGAGCCTCCCAGAGAGCTGCTGTAGACATGACATGCAGCCATTTATCTGTATCATGTAGATAACAGTAGCATGCTGCTGGTCCTGCCACAATTGCCATACAGGATGTCTTGCTTACCTTCTTGCTTCTTTCATTCTTTCTGATTTGTGATTGTCTCCACAATATCTACTGGCTGCTCTGAGAATAGTCAGCAGGCAAGAAAATACGCTACATGAGAGGAAGTGCTATCCCCTTTTTTTGGTAACCAGACTAGGGTAACAGCCTGGAGGAGCTGACTTAAACTTTTTCAAGAGATCAAAGGTCATAGTGCTTATGTCCACACATATGACTTATGTCATAGTCACTTAGTCCACAAATTTCAGATTTAGATTGTCTTAAGATTACATTTTATGCAATGGATATGTCCCAACTGTTTCATACATTATCAGTGAATGACAAGTATTATTCCCTTTCCCACATATTGTATCTGATGAGGAACTAGAAGGTTTCTTCATTCTTCTGGATCTGGAACTGTTTACATTTCTCCAGAAAAAAGAAAAAGAAACAAACAAACAAACAAGAAAATAAAACAAAAACCCAAAAACAAACAAACAAACCAAAACCAAACCCCAAACACACAAAAAACAACAACAACAACAACAAGCCCCCAGGTGTGCATCTATTTTCCTATAAATTTGGAAGACAGATTCCTGAAAAAAAACTGAAAAAAAACCAGAGAGAGGATGCCTACTGCAATTCTGACAGTCTTTGGTAGGAAACGCTGAACTCGGGTATTCTGGACTTCCCATTGTGGCAGGATCCTGAATCAGGCACTGCTGTGATGTGAATGTGCTTGTACTGTCTTTTTCTAGCAAGCTCCACAAGACAGAAGACTTTTGAGTAGTGGGAAGAAAATTCAAACATTAATAGAACACAAGCTTGAATAGTTAACTTCTTAAATATGTGACAGGGTAGATGGAATAGAAACTCAAAAAGTTTATATAGAGTTCTTCTTCACCCACTGTGTCTCTGCAGTCAGACCATGTTTCACTCAGTGCCTTTCTCACCAGCAGCACATGCAGTCTTCTGAGGTCCTTTGTCCTTTGTGCCTATTCCCTGTGAAAGCTGCCCCTCTGCCCCTGACTGCAAGCTCAATTTCTGCCCAGGCACTGCAGGCTCCATGTGGTGCCCCTGTGCCAGCCAGGCTCTCTGGATTTCAGAAGTGTCTCTCTTCTGAGCCTTTCCTTTCAGCACTCCAGAGGAGCTCCTCTTCCAACAACATGGCTCCAACTGACCACATTTGTAAAGTACGTAATATGTAACAGACATAACAGAAATGACAAAGGCAGGAAAGAAAAAAGAACTGGTATATTCCTCATTACAACCATCTAAAATTTCTTAGCTAGGTGGTTGATACTTTCATATAAGTTCCCAAAAATGTAACTTAAAGCTCTTGAATGGGCCAGCAGTGTAAAAGCACTATATGCTTGCTAAAAAGATCTTTCTTCCAAATGAGCACAAGCATAAATGTGCAGTAATCATAGCCATCATTTAAAAAGCTGTGAAAGTCAAGTTTACAGCACATAAAAAGCTTCATTTTGATACACACATTAAGCTCCACTGGATAGTGATATTACCTTTGGAGAGCATAGGATTAATTCCCCACCTGTCTGTGAAGATCAGAGAAAACTGGTAACAGTCCATGCTACTGAATTTACCTTAATATTTCTAGTGCATATGTGATTACTTTGAAGCTCTGTTTGTGCTTATTTGGCCATCTTTCAGAGACAAAAAACTCAAGTATCTTTTATCCTAATATAAAATGCTCTATCAACACAGCAGTGATAGATTTTTTAAAAAGTATGTCATACAGAGAGTCTCATGTGAGGAATTTCTCAGCCCATTAGGATACTACTTGACATTGCTATTTTATTATGAGAAGCAGCTCTTTCTAGCTTCTGCTTTCTATTCATTTCAAAGGAAGTGATACTGATGATATATCAATAGGACCTAGGAGAGAAATCTCATATGGTTTGTATCTTCTATGCTTTTATGAATCATATTTTCTTAAACATTTCTTTTTCTCTAAATCCTTTGGGCTTCAATTCCTAGCCTTTTCCACAGCTGGCACATGAAAATATTCTGCAGTGAAAAAGCTAACCTTAGTTTTGCTCTCTAAACAACTGAATGAACTGGTAGTAGTGTCTGTGGAAGAACAGTAGTGCCCCTATTTATGAGCAGTTAATATTTGAAACACTCGTGACTTGCAGATGAGAGATTTTACATTGTTCTGAGTCAGTGTGCACCTTACTTGGATGTTTTACACCAGTGGTGCCTGTGTTGTAGCTGGTGCAAAATGATTGAAATATGCATGGAGATACACTCAGTAGGTAGGAGGGAGTTTTTCTTTCAAGAAATATCAGTCAACAAGGAAGTCTATGGGGTTTAAATGATCTGTGAAAGGAGTCCAAGATAATAGTGCAGTATAGAAGAAAAGATACAGTCTAAAAGCCGTGACCTGTTGATGAAGACTGGGATAAGATACAACTAAACTGAATCTCTGACAAAGTAAAAGGGCAGCACTTCCAGACAGATATTTCAAAGTGGTTTTATTTAAAAACTCAGTAACATTTTATATAAAAAGTAGATACTATTAATGATACTGTAACATCTAGATAATCAATATGTCTGTCAGTATGTGTTTGAAAGGAAAACATTCGACTATGAATGACAGTAATAAAGTTTGTATTATTAAAAGACAGAAAGAGACTTTTCCATACAAGAGGACAGATGCTGAAATTTTATTAAATTTCATTTTAGATGCATTTTAGAAAGCCTGTTTTATATAAGAGAGTGGTTCTCAGTTCATGACAAAACAAAATACCATGTTTGTGCTGAAACCAGTAGTAAATATTCTAGTTCTGAGATTAATTTTTTGCAATAGTAGCAACTGTCCTGCCGGGGCAGGTAGGCTGGGAACTCAGGAGGGCAGTGGGCAGGGAGCACTGTGACAAGGTGAGCAGGGCAGGGACAGTGGCAATGACTGTGAGCAGCCACATCCCAGGGCAAATCCACAGGACATTCACAGGTATGAGGAAAGGACAAGATCACTGTCCTGGGGTGACTTTATGATGCTTGTATCCCTAATCGTGTGTTTTGTTTATGTCACACATTAAGTTCTGCACCCTTAAGACTGGTTCTGAGAGCAAAGTGAGGAAAGAAGAAGCCCGCAGTTTGTTTGCAGAAACAGCTCTCACTGCCCCACAGCTCTCTCCGGACTGTGTTGTCTGCAGCACGGACAGACAGCGGGACAGAGCTCTCCTTTGCTTTTAGTTAGTTTTAGCTAGCTGGGGCAGGGGAGTTCCCTGGACTGTGTTTTTTTCCCCTTTTTCCTTGGATCTGTTCAAACCTGCTCTGGATTGGAAATCCAGAACACTCCAGGAGCTCACGCCTGTGGCCCTGCGGGGGCCTGGGCCTCGGTACTCTCCAGTGCCTGAGAGACTGAGAAGGGACTGAGCGAGCCGAGCTGCACCTCGCAGCAAGGACTTTCCTGGATTTGCCATCTCTTTGAACAGCGAGAGGTTTCATTGTTTAATATTCCATTTTTATGCTTGTAGATATTTTTCTTGTTAAATAAAAAAGGTTTTTTCCACTTTTCTTCAAGGAAATCTTTTTCCCGAACCAATTTGGGGGAGGGGCAGTTTGAATCTCGTTTTTTTTCTTGGAGGGACCCCATTTAGGGGTTTCCTCCCAAATCTGTCCTAAACCAGGACAGTCACCTTGGAGGGTGAGTCAGTGATTGAGGATGAACAAATGTGGGCATAGACACAGACATTATGAGCTCAGGCAAGCATTAGGAAATGGACCTGAGCTCACATGCAGCTCCTGCTAAAGGTGGGGTCTGGCCAAAGCCCTGGCCAGACTTCTCACTGCTCTTCCTCGCACAGATCTGATCCAAGGCTAAGCAGCTGCACTGCTGAATACAAGCACACAAAACTCTGGGACAGGGAGAGGGAAAATGGTTGCAGAATCAGCTGCTGCCCTACAACAGACCAGTGTATTTTCATGTAGGCTGTTGAGTGACCCAGTTACAATTTTGTCTATTGGCACCAAATCCAAAGACTGAAATTGTCACATCTGTTTCAGTTGTTCTCAGCCTCTTGTTTATTGCATTGTTCACCTGTTTACTTGCTTGCAGCCCTTTGCAACTCTGCTGTAGTAGAGGAATATCAATTTCAACAATTCTTTTGATGGAGTTCTCCAGTGGGAATTGAGAATTCAGAAACTTGCCGTGTTGTGTACTTTTCATAGAGGCTGTTGGGTTACCAAGAGTACCAGATTGCAAGGGTTTTCTCAAAAAAGGAGGCCAAAAAAAAAGTCATTTTAAAATCAGAATCTATTAAATGTAAAGATCAAATAATAATAATAAACACAATAAATAATTTGCATAACATGCCCTATCTGGATACACTGAAAATTATTTTCATGGTGCTTCCGTTTTCTTTGTTAGAGAAAGGAAACAAAAATACTTTATATTTTCTGAAACTCATGTGTTCCCTATGGGCCTGTATGTTTTCATGTCTTCTCTATACTAAATTTTTCTTCTTCCATTTATCATTCTTGCTTTTCAAGTCTCTGCTATTTAAGCATACCCTTTTTAAAATTGGATGCTGAAATAAGTTTCCTAGGAGCCAGACCTCCCAGGATCCTCCAATATTTTGCTGTCTGCTGGACAGACTGCCATCAATCTAATATTTAATGTTATTCTGAATGACAATGAAAGAAGACATTGCCATGCTTTTGACATAGAATAATTTCATCCTAAATTATGATGAAAATAAATTCAAAAATGTCAAGTTCAACAGCAAAACTGAGCTTTCTTTCAAGTGTGAATCCTTTGTTGAAGCAGTGACCTGGAAAGCTATGATTTCCACTGCTAATTATGTGATCTCTGTTGTCTTTCTTTTATGATTTAAGATAATGATTTTATTACGTCATTTAAATATTGCACTTAGTATTTTATACCAAACATCTGCAGCAAAGACTATGTGTAAACTCTCATATTCACGTTGCAGTGTGCCTGCATCACTCCTCTCTGGCACTGCAGGAAGCCCAGATCAAGACCATGACATGCTGGGTTTCTGCATTTGAATGGACAGATTGACGAACACTACTGCGGCTTTCAAATGCAGGCTTTATTTTTTTTTCTCTCTGCTCTGAATTTGAATTGTATTTCACAGATAAACTGTGAGAAATAAATTGGTTCAGGCAAGATATTAAGATCAGAATTCTCTACTTTTTAAATTGCTTTGTCACTTACTTCAAACTTAAGCTCAAAGCATTATGTTTCTGTCACACTTCCATTGTTTCTCATAAAGTAGGAATGTATATTAGTAGTCAAAAATAGGAGACTGGCTTTTACCATTTGCAGTCACCCCTGAAGAGTCAGGAGATCCTATAGAACACCCATCATTTCTAACCCTCTAAAGCTTTTTAACAATTTACCTGTTCAGTGTATAATCAAGTTAGCAATAATTACACTTCCATAGAAAGATGATATGTGCAGAATCCTCTTGAAAATTTAGGCTATTTCATAATTTTTTCTGTCTCATTCTACTTTTATTTTTGCCACTATTGTAGATTCCTTCGAAATTCATTAAAACAGTGTGGCATAACAAACTGCACAGGTAGAGGCTTTATACCTTTTTATCTCTAATGATTTCAATGACTGTCTTGAATATCTTCACTTGTGTCACTGAGAGACAATTGTGAAAGAGAAAATGCTGCTTTTACTTCCTGGAAGTTCAACAAAATTAAAAAATTAAATGCCTGTGGTATTTCTTGTTTTTTTATGAAAACAAGATTTATGATATTAGGTGGTTGTGTTTCTGTATACATGCAAGTGGTGCACTTCTGTGTACCTTATTCTGTCAATTCCATTCCAATAATATTGGATTGAGTTGTCCAATCTCAGGCAATCTAAAATGTGTTAAATTCCCAGAAGTGCCATGAAAAATGTGAGCAGGTAGAGGAAAGAGTCTTTTTTTAAACCTTCCCTGGGGACAGAAAAATATAGTGCAGGTTCAGCAGTTACAACATATAGCCTGGTAGAAAAGATAAATTAGGAATAATACAACCAAGACCATATAGTTCATTTGCAGTAGTATACCAAAAGAACCATTTCTCAGTCTAATTTCTTCCCCTTCTATGAAATCTGGGGTGACAATCTGACCTTTTTTGGCCAGTAAGGATATTGATGTCTCTTTTACCCTTGTCTTCCCCGTCTTATGGATTCTCTGATGTCTAGAAAGAATTGAACTCCAGCTACAGTCTTGGTATACTCTGGTGTAAAAGGCAGCCGTCCATAAGAAAAGGATGCACCAAAAACTAAGTTCTGTTACTGCTTTTGCTCACAAAATTGTTTCATGTTGTACTAGCCATTAAAAGACTGTCGATCAGAGGATAACTGACCCAAAGAAAAAAATACATGTAACTCCTGTTCTGGAAGGTGTTTTATCACCAGTAATTTTTGCTCATCCTTGTTTTTCAGATGAAGCAGATTGGTCATGATGGTTACAACCCCTCCTCTGTAGCTGAATGGCTGGATTCCATTGAACTGGGTGACTATACCAAATCCTTTCTAATTAATGGCTATACATCGATGGACCTTGTGAAAAAAATATGGGAGATTGAGTTAATTAATGTAAGTTGACTAATTTATAGCAGTAGTTCCTCCCAAATCCATTGTATATTGTCTTTGTACATCAAGGAGAACTCAGAACAGCAATTTGCATCACAGATACAGTCATCAGGTGCTGTTAATGACTACACTGTTCATGCCTCTTAGCTGGGTTGACTGTACCTTTTGCTTCCATTTACTTTGCCATTTTCTTTAGCTTGGTATTCAATCAGCATGATTGTGTTTGCCCTCAGGAGGCTGAATTATATTTAAAAAGATATTTTGGGAGCTTATAGCTACAAAACACACATCTTTGCTTTTAAAGTGACTAGAAACAGTACTTCCTCTAGAGATACGTATGGTTTATTTTCTCTAAATGCTCCAGCTGAATTAGACATAAAATAAGGAAACCTTATAGTTAGTAAATTATTCTAAAATAACATATTTTTTTGTTTAATTATCACTTTTACTTCAAACTTCATTTACATGACTCAGTTTAATTAGATGTCCACATATGGGCAACCATAAACTTTAATGTGGACTGCACTGCAGGGTAATTTGGAATGAGAGGAAGTTTGTGCTGTTAAAGTGAAGTTTGTAATGTTACAGTGAAGACATTGACTACATCTCTGCCAGTGGAATTTTCATATGAGCTTATATGTCTGAAAGTGAGTTGTTTTCTCTTATAAAAGACTGATGTTTGTAGCATTGCTGTGACTTCTGAAATCAATTGTAATGTCAGTTTATAGAAACTTTTAGGACAACCTCTACACAGAGAGAAGCCTGATATCGTGTGTTATTGATTCTACACAGACAAAAGGCTCTGCTCTTCCTTCAGGTATAGGAAATACTATATCTCTGCCTCTGATTAGTGCCTGAGTCCCAAAGAAGTCCAAGGGCTACCGCTAACCATAGTCAATCAAGCATAAGATACAGCAGCTGGTGTAGTTATATGCTAGGAAACAGTTCCCAATGTGCCCCAAGCTGGAGAAATGAAAAACATAACTATGGTGCAAAGCCCTGTTGCAACACAGTAGCTGCTACACTCAGGTGTAGCCTGGGACCAGCATCTAAACAACAGAAAGAAAAACATAAAAGGAGTTATTTCATATTAATTGGAAGACAAAACCATTGAATGCTAGAATTTCTTTTCTTGCTGTCACAGTTGATGTTAACTAGCACAAAAATGTAGTGTAAGGGCCAAACTCTGCCTCGTGTGTTTTGTCTCTTTTAATGTATCCTGTAGGTGCATAATTGAAGTCAGGATTTGACTGATGCATTACGGATGTCTGCTGCTGAGCTGCTTATAACTGGGATTCTTTTTTCTCTAAATGGCTGGAATTATACTAAGAACTGGGGACCCTTTGCCCCAGAAGCTAATATAGGTCATCAACCAGCACTGAGCTGAAAAAAGTAGACGATTCTGCTCTTATTGTTTTCTGTAATTTTGCATCCCGTTTTGCCACAATCAATTTGGAAACAAATTACCCTTTAGCTCCCCCAAGTGGATCATTAAAATGTCATTAAAGGTTTGTGGTTTGATTCCAAACTTGCTTAAACTGATGGAAAGGGGAGTACCTGAAGTTAACAGGAATATATTTCTGTAAAACTAGTATAAACCATACTCTTATGTCTCTCTAACTTTAAAGCTTAACATTGTGTTCCATTTGAAGGTCTATGCTTCTTGGGAAAATAATCCCTTTTGCCATGAGTTGCAAGAAGAAGCTGTTTAATAGTTGTATAAGTGCTTTTATAGATATAGCAAGCTATAAATACTTTCTCTACCTGATATGTTTGAATTATATTGTTCAAGAGCAGAGTTTATAAAAATGTTTTGCCTTAAAAGAATTACAGTTTTAGTCCTGCCATATTTGATTGCCCCAATCAGTAGGAGCTCAATGTAATGATATTATGTTCACTGAGAAAATCTGTAGCTTAGAAAGGTATTTACTATTATTATTTTCTTTCAATTGAAGGGAATCTTTCAGAAATGGACAAGAAATTGGTTTGAAGCATTGTGCAGTCTGTCAGAACGAGATACTCAGTTATGACGAGTGGGTCTGCTGTCTGAAATTGATTTCAAAGGTCTCACTTCAGTTGATGGCAAAGAAAAGCTTATTGCAGAAAGTTTTTCATAAAAGAATGCATAAAGGTCAGAGCCACTAAGTCAGGAACAGGACTCCTCACTTGAGTAGGTCAAAATCCAGGCACTTGAAAAGCAAGAGGAAAAAACAGACTCAGAATCCTAATAATTCAGAGTACCCTTGGTTTGGTGGCTCTTGATGCTTAAGTTGTAGATGGAACAAGAAGTTTAAATTAAAGTTATGCCTAATATGCAATAAAAATATATCAAGGGCTACAGAAATTATAACTTCTTCATTTCAGCTTTTTGATTAGTTTCAGCCACTGAGTTTGACATAAAAGCTATACCTAATTTGGTTCAAGGAATCCTTTTGTTCATATTTAGTCCTTCTTTCCATTTAGCTATTGGGAAACCAACCATGTGTCCTGGAGGGGTAGAAACAGGTTTGATGCTAGAGATAATATCATCTGTTTGAAACCTTCACTACAAGAAGGAGGATGAGGATGCTGGAGCGTATCCTGAAAGGGCAGCAAAGTTGGGGAAGGGTCTGGAGCACACATCCTATGAAAGGCAGCTGAGGGAGCTGGCATTGTTCAGCCTGGAGAAAAGGAGGCTCAGAGGAGCCCCTTTCTGCACTCTACACCTACCTGAAAGGAGGCTGTAGCAAGGTGGAGGTCAGTCTCTTCTCCCAAGTAACAAACAGTAGGATAAGAGGAAATGGCCTCAAGGCTCATATTGAATATTAGGAAACAATTCTTCACTGAAAAGAAAGAATTGTCAAGCATTGGAACAGGCTGCCTAGGAAAGTTACCAGGACTGAGTCAGAATCCCTGGGGGTATTTCAAAGACATGTAGGTGTGGCACTTAGCGATATGGTTTAGTGGGACCTGCCAGCATTAGGTTTATGGCAGAACCCAGTGAACCTAGAGATCTTTTCCACTTTTCCAGTTCATTAAATGATTCTATGATTAAAGTTATCCTCTCTGATATATACTACTTTATTCTCATAGGACACTGGAATGATAAGAGTTTAGAATCTTCTTGTCTTCCTAAAAAGAACAGTTCTTACTTTATTTCCAACACAGTTTTATTATTCTTGTAAATTTTCATCTAGGTAAGCACATTTAAAACCACTGTGAGGAGAGCACCAAGCATATGAGAGAGGGAGAATGTCTGAGGCACTAATGGGAAAGGGCATCTTCCCTCAGCTTTTCTGGTCCCCCAGCCAGCTCACTGGCATTAAGAAACAAATTTAATGTTCAGCTTCCTCAAATTTATTTCAAATTATTCTGGCAAGGTAATGTAATCTCTGAATTACATGCTAGTTTCTTTCAAACTTTTAAGTGTACATAGAGCATGTGTTTCTTCAAACACAATCAAGCAGCAATTTCTAAAAGCATTTGAATCGGAAGAGTAATTTTAAAAGTTATTCACTTGTGTATCTTGTAAGGTCCCATCAGCATTCTCAGTCCTTCTTCAGCAAGTCAGACTTTGATATTTAGATTTTGTTTCGCTAATTAATTTTTCAGTTAGATCAGTTCGAATTTTCCCAGATCAATTTCCTTCTGTGATGTGTTTCTGGGAACCGTTGTTCTAATTTTCCTGTCCTGGGATTATAAGTATTCAGAATGCGTTCTCCTAAATTAGGCTTTCCCAACACTTCTTCTTTTGTCTCCCAGTTTTCTTTGTTCACTATAAAGATCAAATTCTGTATCAAGATTCAGATATAATTTATTCAATGCTGCAGCTATGAGACACTTCTCTGAAACACATATCTTCTGCTGAAAAAAAGTCTAGTATGTTCTATAATCTCCTAACCCACCTGTGCACCTGTGCTTTGAAGTATAAATGCTTTTCTATATGACTAATCATATTATTCCTGTCTGTTATTCTGGATTACTTATGTAACCCTCCTCCTGTGGGACTCACTCTCTTCAGGGAACTTTTACCATAGAGATTCTTCAGGCAAGATATAAACACCTTAAAAGCACAAATCAGGTTATTTGTCATGTAACACACAATATATTGTAGGACTAATGAACCAGGCATTAAATCAACCCCCACCAAATGAGTCACTCAGTATAATGGGCAAGTAGTCATCACTCAGGTAAGGGGAGAGCTGGCCTCTGGGGCTCGCTGGAACAGGCTGATCTGTGATAGTGCTGAGCTGCTATCCTCTGATTTACCTTTCCTTTTTCTTGTTAGGATTTTATGCCTCTTCATGTGAGTGTTGTTCCTTGAATCCAGTTTTCCTGTCTCAATAATCTTACTTATGTCTGCAATTTACCTTTCTTATCTCAAATGCTTCCAGCCTGTGCACTCTCTCAGCTCCCTCTCACGCCCTAGCAATTTTCTCAGAAGGAAACTGAGAACAGTTGCACAGCTGTGCTGTACAGAAAGCAGGTCTGGAATCACAGATAGTTGAACTCCTGGGAGGAGGGTTACATGGAAGTGGCCTGGTTTACATTTCTTCTCAATTAGTTCGTCTTGCACTCTGAGCTTCTTTTCTCATGCATACTTCTTTCACAGGAATGATCTGAATCTTTGTCTTCTGTAAAATTAATCTTTATTATATGGTTCAGTTACTGTCCAGATTTTGAACTTTTTGGGAAGTGTCCTTGAAAATCTTTCCCAAATTGCACTCCTGGTTTCTCTTACAATGATTGCTGTTCAGGATCAGAATAAAAATACCAGGGAGAGAAATTAGTTAGGACTGCCTTTCATTAGTTTATAGCTAAATACTTTGGACCTTTTGCAAGATCACTGCTTAGTCCCACAGTCCAATTGAATTATATACTTTGAATATAATTGAATATAATTGAATTATATACTGTATGGAAAACTGACTCTTTGGTGTTATTTGAAGAGGGTACATGATTATTGAAGTCCATGATGTTTTTACTGTGGGAATGAATGAGTCTAACAGCAGCAATAGTGAAAGCACATCAGTGGGTCTACCTAACCCACTGTGGTGTCTATAAAAATCACCATGGACAGAGGACCAGGGAAGGCTACCATAGCAAGATTATGAACAATCATATTATTAATTATTTGCATAACATTCTTTAAATAATAATTTTGAGCCCAAGGACTTCTGGAATTGGGCACAACTGGTCCTTGACTTTTTAACCTTGAAGTTAAAAGTTCCTGTCATCATCAAGTTTTGTGATCTTACTGCTAGTCTTCTTCCCTATAGAATGAATAAATATACTGAGCTGCTGATGTTCATTCACAGACCTCTTGAGGAGTTCACTAAAAACATTCTTCCACCTTGAAAACGGTGATTTCTCCTGCATTTTCCTGGTTTAAACAGCTAATTCTCCATAAAAAATTATTCTTATGGCTTAATGGCAGACTGCTGTTTTGTGACTTTTGTGTTTGCTTTTTTAAAAGCATATTAAGAGTGGCTTCATCAAAAGACTTTAAAAGTTCAGTCAAACAAGCAGATCCAGCAAATCTTTAACCTTCTCCACATGATTTTGACTGCCTCAAGGAACACCAGTAGGCTCCTGAGACATGAGGCATCCTTATATGCAGTCATTTTGACTCTTCTTTGTTGTCTTTATTCATGTGTGCTTTACTAGTATGCATTTTTAAGTTCCTACTATTTTACCTGGGACAGGTGTAGGGACCAGTATTACTGTGGATCTTCCACAAAACTATTCTCAAAAACTGACATCAATTTTGTCACCTTCCAGTCCTCAGATAACAAGCTTTTAAGGGAAATGTTACACACTGTTGCTAGTAAGTCATCAAATTCATCCTTGAATTGCTTCTCTATCTTTTCTATGCTATGGCTCATTTTATACACTTCTATCATTTCTCCTGTCAATGGTCTCATTTGCAAACCAAAGAGTGTTACATCATTTGGTGATTTCAGGCATCCAGAAATCCTTGTTCTGTATCTTTCCTGTCCTCTTTACAGCTCCAATAGAGTCACAGAGCAGCAGTGATACATGTCTAATTTCAAAGTCAGACTTTCTTTGCACGTACCTAGCTTGAGCCTACATGCCTAAGTTATGGAAGCCACTGTGTTGAACTTAGTGCTCAGAGGTCTCATGAGGCCTTAGCTGACTAATACACCTACAATATCTATGCCACATATAGTCTGTGCTTGAAGAACTTAAACATACTGCGTTCAGATACCTTGGTCAGGTTAGTGTCTCACTTAGCAGCCTCTTCATCTACTCCAGCAAAGCAGATAACTCCACAGATTGTGTAGTACACGCCAAATGGATGGATTTTGTGCACTGCTCGCTTGACAGCTTAATTTCCCCTGCTATCTAGCATGAAAAGATGTCTTTTTCTTGGGAGGGCTGTCCTTCAGATTCTGTTTGAAAAATTACTCTGTGACTCCTCCTGTTACTTAATTTCCTGAATGTGCCACTTTGCAGAGACAATATTGGGAGAGGAACCAAGTGTACTCTGAGACATTGCAACTCCTGAATTACAATTCCTGTTCCTTTTCCTCTCTGCTTCAGAGCCCCCTGCTAGATTTCATATCACTGAGAAGAGCTAAGAGTGTTTAGAGACACAGTCCTTTCTGATCTCTCAGAGACACTGCTGATTGATATAAGATGCCCATAGCTCTTCCTGTAGTTGCCTTCTAAATCGCTCTAACAATTTTGTTGGTCAGAAAAGCTTTCAAGACCATGAGGCTGTATTAGCAATAGGCCGTGGGATCTCTAGTTATTAGGTATTTTGTTATTAAAAACATCTTCTAGAGTCATGGAGTGTAGAAAGCTGTCTGTATGAATTTTTCTTTGTTCACTCTTTACAAACATTTGGAAGCATATTACTAGGGTACTTAATTAAGTTCTTGTCGTTAATTTATGTGGGCCAACACTTCTTAATACACAATCATATTGATGTACTAGTGTAAAAACAAGTCTTCTATTTCAAAGTTTCTAGTAGCATAAAGTCCTTGAGAATGTCTCTGACATCCTTCAAAAACAATTATGCCTCTTTTACTAAGGAAGAGATATTTCTAGCCTTTGAAATTTTAATGTGAATTTTTTTAATTCTCTGCCAGGCAGACTGAACTTTGGGTCTTCTCACTCATTAGTAGAGTAGTAACCTATGTATGTATAAGATGCATTAATAAATTCAGGTAAATATTTCCTACTACATTTATGGTGAGTTTTATATTAAATAACTACAATTTTGAAATGAGTAATGGACAACCTTGGTTTGTTTAAGGAAATATTAAGGAAACTTTCAATATCCATTCAAATTCTTTGGCTTAATTTGCAAAGCTATCCTAATTAATATATGTATGTAGGACCAAATATTAAGCATTCTTTTGACAACAGAAGAGTTGTTAGTGTTTTTTATATCAGAAACTCTGAAGATGAATATGGAACTGAATAGCTTTCATCATGATGCATTATTTCTTCATGAGGTAAGATGTATATGGATTTATTCAGTTGCTCCTGCATTAGCAGGACAATGCTGTAAACTGGATTACATTCATATGGAT
The DNA here is from genome assembly GCA_013399455.1 of Anthoscopus minutus. Classification (NCBI taxonomy): domain Eukaryota; kingdom Metazoa; phylum Chordata; class Aves; order Passeriformes; family Paridae; genus Anthoscopus; species Anthoscopus minutus. Next base: position 47,487 of record VWYI01023230.1, read on the forward strand.
TAGCCACTATGGTTGCAAATACAAAGGATAACACTCTAAATTACTCTATTTACCTTTGACACTGGATCAGTAGGTTCATTAAATGTACAAAAAAAGCCTTGTGATATTATACAAACAGCATTTTTTTCCATATACAGCAGTTGTGTAGATTTCCTTTATTTCCTTTATCCAGGGCACCCCAGAGGTTTCAAAGTGGTTTCAATAATGCATATCTGTTTCTTTTGCAATAATTAAATATGTACCAATTGCAGTCAAGTATTAAATTTCTTCCTTTGGATTTTGCATTCGAAATTTATTCTTTCTGCAGTCAGACTTCCTATTTTGAATCCTGATCATTTCTCCATTAGTCACTCAGTTCCTAAATACCGTGGATGTTACTTATAATTTAGAAACTGTTGTTATTTTGTAGTATTGCCGTGGCTGTCTCTAGAAATGTCATTGGAAGCTCTGTATCCTCAACAAATCCATGTGCCAGTATTTTAACTTCATGACATGTTTAACACTTCTGTACACTTTCTGCATGTAATGTTTTGCAAAGGTAGTGATCTTACAGCCTTGAAGTGATTTGATGTGCAAGCTTCCAACTGTTCCTCATGCTAAAGAAATCATTCTCTTTTCTCTATACTGTTACTTGCAAAAGATCACAAGATGACATAACCATGGCAATTCCTTTAAGCATCTTGTGTTTGCCTCTTCCCACTCCCACTTTGGATCATGGCCATGCTTAGACTGCAGAGACAGGAGGGAAGGAGGGAAACAAAATGAAACATTTGCGCTGCAAACAATGTCGTGACATTAATTTTTTGGTAGTATCATGATTCTTTTGTAATCTACCTGATGTCATTTTGCACTACAGGTTATTTAACTAGAAGACATAATATTAATACTCTGAAGTAATTTCCCTGATTTTGTTATTTCCTTACATTATGGCAATAACAAAAAAAATATTGTTTTCTGATTTAAAAGTGATATTAAAACAACCACGTTTGATTTGTAAACCTAGCCATTGAAATTTGCAGATAGAAATTTTTTAAATCAGAACTTTCCCCCGCTCTTTTTCTCTTTTATTTCTTATCTTCTCTTCCCCCACATTCTCTTGAAAACAAATTATAATTAGGTAGTGATTGGCAGCCATTTTTAGCACTAATAATCAAAGCTGAGCAATTTTAGCACCTATTGTGTTCCATCTCCAGGATGATTTTCTTGTCCTGTAACACATAAGGTAGCACAGATGATTGATTTATTGAAAAAAATTATCTTGTATTATAAAGCAACCTGCTCTAACTATTGTCAAAGAGAGTACTGTCTCTGAAGTATCCTAACAAAATCTCGCTCCATTCAGGGAACAAATAAATTGCCTTCTAATTGGATCTTCTGCCTAAAATCTTGGCATTCTATCAGAAGGTTCATATTTCAAGTTTCAGAATGTGATCTCCTTTCCAGGGAGTACAATAGACTTATTTCCTTTAAAACCCCTTTAAAAAGGAAAAAATAACCTCTTCTGCCAGCCCACAAGTTCTCTATGAAAACAGATAAAATACAATCACTAAATATTTTGTTGTCCTGGGCAACAACTTGTTCTGCCTTTAGTAGCTTAGAAGAAGCCTGAACAAAGAATTATATTTTACCAGCTTAACCTTTTAAGTGTTGATGAGCCAGCAAGTAAATTGGATTTCCATGTTAAAAAAATGTCCTTTTTCAGATCAAGCTGATATTAATTTAGAAATTTTATACATACCCTATTTTGAATCTGACCTCTGAAATGTGCAGGTTTAGAATAGCATTCCTCATTACAGCAAGTACTGTTGATTGTAGTAAAGGATAGCTGCTCTAAATAATTTCATTATGGGTATTTTATTTTTATTTTGTAGACAGGGTTTGTGATGCTTAGGCTGGAATAAATTGTTTTTATCGAATGCTTGCATTTTCTGCCCACAAAACCAGCCTCACATAGTTTTAGCTTAAGGCATTTTAAAACAGATTGTGTTGATTGAAGGTCAGTACAAAATACTTGAAGGTGATGATACATAAAAGCAAACAAGAACATAATTGTGTTAATGCTATAAACTATTAGGTCTGCCTGCATTTTGAAGCAATTTACAGTGATAAAAAATCATAAAGAAATATCCCCCATTTTCAAAGAAATAAAGCTGCAGGATTTATTACATAATATTTTTAAGGACTGCAGTACTATTTTGGTGCTTTTCAAAGAATACTGTGTTCAATAGCGTGCAAAGGAGAAATAATTCTTCTTTAAAATCTTCTTAATCTTTTTTTTCTTCTTCTGCATTGCTCTGTAGGATATTGTGAGGAGTTGATATTTCCAGTTAAAAATCCCAAGAGTATCAGGCCTAGACTAGCATGTTTTATCTAGCATGAAGGTAAAGATCACTGAATGGCAGTCATTTTAACTATAAAGATGTTGAAGATCAGAAATATTTTTGAAATATTTTGCCTCTATAACAGATTTTGTTAAAATTCTCGTTAACATTAACATTTTGTTAACATTCTCTGTTAACATTGTGAGAGCCAATGCATGTTGTGCCATATAGACCTATCAGTGTGATTAATGTGCCAGAATTAGGACAGCAGCCTTACCCTGGGTCTTTTGCTTAATTCTCCTGTCTCATATTGTTCAGAGCTACTTTGGACATCTCTGCAGTCCACTGCATTAGTATCATAAAGATACAGCCCTCGATTTCAAAAAAGACTGGAAAGTATTATTCCAAGATTATTAATGGAAGTAAGGTCAACATTTTTCAAAATACTAAAGTTGAGGGGAAAGGAAGTATTTACTCAACTGTAAAGTGTTCTGTTGCAGCCTACAGGGTTTGAGCCCTTAAAGTCATCTTCAAGGATTTTTGTTCTTCACTGTTTTTAACTTTCAGTCACTTTCCATAAAGGGCAATGCACGATTCTGATAGCTGTTGGTGCCAAGAAACCTGTCATATTCAGTCTGTATTATTTCAAAATTAAATACCATTATCCCCAGTTATAAATTTTCTATAGATGTAAATAACACACTGGCAGCTCAAATGTTTGCATCCTTGAAATAGTTATTGGCAAGCACTTGCAATCCCTTTCATAATGATCAAGACCTTGCAAGGTTATGTACATTTAACTCCTCTGATTTAGATTCCTACCTCAGATTGCTCTTTCTTTCTTTCTCATTGCTTATTTTAAAGATTGTTCTTCATACCACGTAGAGATCTTGAAAATGCTGTATTCATCCAAAAGCAGTATGTGTATGGATTTGAATGCACTTCTATAATATGAAAAACAATTTGAGAAAATGCAGTTAGACTTGTTTCTTTGTGCAATGATATTCAAAATGTTGTTCAGATAATGAATTACAACATAGCTGTTGCAAATCTGTGAATCTGTGCATAGGAAATTAGAAATCTTTCTAGTTTGCTGGGGTTCAAAACAGAATCAGTTTCAAAATCTCTTAGAATGCTTTTATCTGTGCTTTTTTTTCTTAATGAACTAAGTGCCTGATTCAGATGCACAAATGACAGAAGCTACTGGAAAAAATACAGTTAGACCTTAGTTATTCTTTTCTTCATGTATTAAAAGATGGATCAGAACCTGTCTGAGCTAATCAGGTTGTATGAACACATTAATCAGTAAAGGACATATATGAGTCTTCCAAATAGCATTTTTTATCACTCTTGAGGCATCAGGCAAGCACCTGGCCATCCTGATTTTCTCAGGGTCGGCACTTCATGCTACCCTTTAAAGTAATAGATTCAAGAATAATTCTATTGAGTCTTTGCAGCTGCTAATGGCTGTCATTCATTCTCTGTCATCTAAGGATTGTTTCATCATCTCCTGTTCTACATGCATGATCTACTTGAAAACAAAAAACACAGTCATAATGACTTTCTATAAAATACTTTCCCCTCCAGTAAGGCACAAAGAAATGCATATGTACTCATGTGCACACATAAAGCACGAGAAAAATAATTATTCAGAGCTAAGTATTTTAAAACATTTGTGTTCCCACACACAATATGGTTCTGCTGTGTTTTCAGTGAACATAACCAAATGCAAGGTATTTTGTGCTTCCTGCTTTATAAGTTAAATTTATGTAAGATTTATATAAGCAATAGATAAGCATCAAAGCCATAGCCAAGGAGGATGAATGACAAAACATCAGGCCAGTTGATAAATTTGCATTATTAAAGAGAAGTGATAGATTTATGGTGCTTCTTTGGTTGAAGCTGAGCAACAATTAGCAAGCAGAAATAATTCTTCTCACCTGCTTCTGATAGCAAAGTATACAGTAGCGCTAGTATATGACATCCACCAAAAAGAAATTAATTATTTTAGGTTATCTGCTCTGATCTGTGAATCAGATCTGTGGTTTTTTGTTAATTTGTGGCTCTCTGAGAATCAGAAGCATAAGATGTGAAAATGTGATAGAAAAAAAAAAAGACAGTAGTTTAATATGTCTCTAAGCATATGGAGTGGTTTGCTTTGGAAATTCACTGTAAGTGATCATGGGGAAAAGGAAGCTGAGAACATAGGAGAGTTAGTAGTAAATGAGATATATGCAAGGATGAGATGTCAAGAGTCAGAAACAAGTGCCATTTGAAGAGAATGAGCTTAGCAAGAATGGCTAGAAATGTATTTTGAAGAAACAAACACAGAATAAGTATCATATAAAACAGAAAAAAGATAACAGTCCTTATTTTATGTCTATTTAGAATGGAAGCAAATGACTATATAGATAAAGTCATATAGATATATACAGTTTCAAATATTCAAAATTTCTCTCACAATTAAGTTCTCTCTTTTTCTTTAGTCAAATCAGCTTGCTGACCCTTTGCATCAGAGATTCACCCTCAAGGTTTGACAGTGAGATCAGAAATTTATCTTTCGGTATTTTAGTGGTGTTATTAATAAACAATACTATAGATATCAAAATGATGATTTACAGAAAATGTGAAAGATGACCACATCATGTATTGTAGAAGAAATAAAACATTGGAGAGTGCTTCAGGTAAGGAGATTTGTGTCAAGAATGCCTTGATATGAGAAAGAGTTGGAGAGTTACAAAAGATTCTTTGAAGATGTTTCATTTAGCTGAGGTTCTTGGCAAAATATTTTCCTGTGGATTTTGATGTGTACTCAGGTTTTCACCATAAGATTTCTAATGGAGACAGGAATTCAGATAAAGTAGAGAAGCAATCTGACTCCTATCTTCTTTTCATTTCCCCAGGGATTTAACACAGATTATTCCAATGTGTCAAGGATAAAACCCCCTCACTGTTTTGCAGGAGGTGCTGTTAAGCAAAATGGCTGATATTTTGTGTTTATTGCTGGGAATTTGTTATATTTCCATAAGCATCAGCATTTTAGCATCCCTTTTGTTTGTTGTAACCTTAGTATTTTTTTCCATGTAAGTATGGAATTAGCTACTGCATTTTTCTACAAGGAATCAAGGAAGATACTGCTGATAATTAAACACAGACCAATTAATAGGAAAATTAAGAATTTTATTTGATCCTGAAACTCATTTTGTTTGACTGTGCATGTAGCAGTTATCAAGACACTAAATAGACTCAGAGGTTCAGAAATATAAATCTAAAGGGAAAATGTCAAGGTAAGTTTAAATGAATAGGAGGGTCAAAAATGTGTTTAATGAAAAGCAGAAAACTGTCATCAGAATCACAACACACATACTTCTGAATATGTGAAATCTTGTATTTGGATTTAGTCTTCATCATGTCCGCCTGATGTCTTGCTAAAGAAAAATTTAAAAAGAACTAACAAAAATAAGGAAAAAATACCAAAATGTTTCCCAAGTATCTGTCAAAAGAGCTATCACTTTATAACAAATCTTTTATTGAATTGTGAGATAAGTGTTAGTGACAATATTCACTATCAGTTTTTACTGGCAACTAGTAAAATAAGTAGTAGCGTGTTTTATTTATGTTTGAAGCTTGCTGACACTTGGCTTTGAAAAATACTGTGGGAAATAAATTCTTTTAATAGTTCAGTTTTTTCCTGCTTCACCTTTATCTTAAGGGTAGTTTCCCATTAAAACATTTCAGAACTTCGTTTGCCCTCACTGTGAGTTTCTCACCTGAGTTCCTAACCCAGTTTAGCTGACATGCCAAGAGTAAGTAGTCTTGGTACAGAAAGAACAAACACTGGTCAGTACAATGGACATTCTGGGACATAGCTGGGGCTCTTACACCTTTGGTGCTTCCACCAAAGCTGTCTTGCCAGCAGCTGAGAACTTGTAATTCTCTATCTCCCCATGAAACTCATTGATACTTTAGTAACCCAGCATGCTTGTCCAGTGTATGCCTTTGCCATGAGGCTCTTGGGGATGTTTAGAGCACCCAGGTGTCTCTGATGGATACCATGAGTTGTTCAGTTGATATGTGAAGCTATATACAAGGCAATATTTAAAAAAAAAAGCTATGCAGTCATTTAACACAGTGATATAATGCAACATATCCTGCTCTGCTTCTTGTGTTATGTTTAATTTGATTATGGTCTTCCTCCCCTGGCTTTTATTGTTTAAGACTTCTCTTTTGCCAGTCTTCCAACAGTATTACAGCATAAGCAATAAAAAACAAGGATAACAGTGTTCTCAGAGAGCTTTAACACAACTAATTTCTCTCCTCATGGATAAGCAGAAGAACCCGCAGTTGTATTATTGATATTTTAGACTGCATCTTCTAAACAGCCATTACCAAAATTATTCAAGTTTAAAAGGGTTTACAGCACAACTTTGCTAAAATATTCCAAGGGCAATGTTGGGAAAAATTCATAACTGCATCTTTCATCTGCCCATTATATTAATTATTTTATATATTCCTCTAATTAAGTGGGTAGAAGTGGAGCAAGACATTGCATTATTTGAAAGACCTATATTTTCCCTATGTACATGTTAATTTTTATATTCCTTGTGATGATTGGTCCTACCGTATGCAATCATGGATATATTTTGCCCAGAATATTTTATTTTTGCTAAAATAAATTGGCTTAAGAAACACTCTTTTACATAACCATGTCATAGTTATGAAAAAAAAATTTGAAACTTATTAAAAAATGTAAAAATAAATTATATTTGAAAATCTATATAATTTTAAAATATATAAATATTTTTTAAAATCATCTTGAAAGTTTATTTCATGTACCTAGGGGATTACGTGAAACTGGAATGAAATCATTAATATTTTCTTTGACCTGTATTGAACATGCTAAATTGTGTTCTGCTTTAGCTAAAGGAAGAACAATGGACGGATAAAATTTCAGTTTCTGACTATATCAGTGAAATTCATATTTACAACTCAGTCATAGGAGATACGTATCTAGCTTCTTGCTATAATCATTGTAGATATGGAGCCATTTCTCTGATGTGATTCATCTAGTCCTAAAGCAAATGCCTAAATTATATCAAATGAGTCATGCCTTAAAGGTGCCTATTTTTCCCTGTTAATTAAACGGATCTTTACGTGAGTACTGAGATCTCTATTGTGGACATTTTTTTATGCCATAAGATGAATATTGCTCTGAATCTCTACTTGGCTTTGTACTTGAGGAAATACAAGAGAAATTATTGACTTAAAATTGTGATGCACAAGAAAAATAATAATTAAAAAATAATCCCTATATCAAAATTCCTGAGATGAAACCTGTTTCCCCTAGAAACCTGTTTCTTATTTGAGGAGACTTGAAAGTCTCAGTATGTTCTGAGAAAGCAATTGTAGCATACCATCGTATACCAACACATTTTATCATTAACAGCCACTGGATGTACCAGACTGCTAAATGCTGCCTACTCCTTTGGAACATCATGTATCATATGTCTGGGTTTCTTCAGTCCTCCAACTGTATCTCTCAAACTTCTGTGGCATTTGTACCACCAAAGAGGACAGCTTTTGTCATGTCTTTTTAAATCCACGCTCCCAGGTATGAATAGAAAGAACAGAGTAAATAACCTAATTTTTCTGACATGTCAGTATTCTGAGAAAGTCCAGAATAATCCCATATAAAACAGATTTTCCAATTTCCTTTTTAAATTCCTGTATTTTATGCAGGACCTGTGTTTTTTATTCAGAAAAGATAAATCCCATTCAGATAGCACAGACCTGATTTTATAAGGACTGTGTTTTTCACACCTACACCTACAGATTTGAACCCATTTGCACTTCCTAAGGATAAATTTTGTATATGATGAGAATTTGTAAACTTCACAGCAAGATAATAAATATTAATTCTATGTTCTTGCAGGTTCAGCTAATATATCTGCTTTACATTTGAGGCCTAGAAAAGGTCACGAACATTTTTCTAGTGTTCTCTTAGAAAATAAGCATGTATATGGCAAAGAAGGAATGAAATCTGATTATGCTGTCTTATGTGCTGAAAACAGTCTTACATGCAGAATCACCAACTCCTGCCCCTATTCCTGAGATTAACTTAAAATACAAGATAGTTTGAATATGGTCTTGCAATTGTAAAAAGACATGTTATCAAAACATATTTTTAAGTGTCCTTGATATGTCTGTGTATCATCTTTGTATGCTTTTGCACATATCCCCAGAAAGATACTAATATGTGCTTTAGGGAATTAATAAGAGAAAGAAAAAGTTCACCAGAGACTTTAAGTTATATCAGTAACAGAAATTAATACTGGTACCAACACTGCTGTGGAGTACAGAAGGAACATGACAGAACTTTAGAGGTTTGAAGTTTAAAACAAGATTACTGTATTCAATAAAAAAATAAGATTACACAAAAAAGGACACATTTAATTTTGTTAGACAAAAAAACCTTCATGACATATGAAAAATTAGAAAATACTGTCTCCCTAAATGAGCAGTGTAAACATCATCCTTTCATAAATTGAAGGTAGGTGAAAGCATAATACTCCTGCATGACAGGAAGAAACCTAGCAGGAATCTCCCCAGCCCTAACTTGTGTGATTCAGTGACACTAACACATATTAGCTTTCCCACCAAGCAGCATATATTGTAATACTGCTTACAAGATGGCATTTTAGTCGTTGTAGTAAAGGAAAATTCCACTAGGTGGATGTGGTGCTCTTCTAACAGGGATCGAGAATGCTGGCGCACAGCAATTCCGTGCGCTTACTTTTTTTTTTCTTTCTGTCTTGATTGTTAACTCTTCAGAGTATGTCAGAATCCAAACATTTAGTTATATACTGGATGTTAGCACTAATATTATATTTCTTGATTAAAGATAAAATACCCATGGTCAAATAAGATCAAGGCATAAGACTTTAATAAGGTGTAATTCCGTTGCAAAGTAGTTAGTATTTATATTATTGCTAGTATTTAGCTAAATAGCTAGAGCCATGTCTTATTTCAGCCCTCAAAATTACCTTGATTTTTTAAACTTGTACCATAATCACAATGGGCTTTGAATTACATTTTTTCTGGGACATATCATCAGTCTACGTAGAATTTTAAATTGGTAAATTTATTACATTTAAAACATTTTTATCACCTAAAGTGGAATGTGACAATGGAACATGAACAACCAGGGCAGCTTTATTTTTGTATGGGCCATTGCTTAAGTGAGGATATTGATTTAAACACATCTCCAGAGCTCTGCTATGGCCTGGTGCAGGCACTCATATTTTTATTAAAAACAGTTTATACTTATCACCTTTTTCTCTCAGATGGCCTGAGATATGCAACTTCAGGCATGCAGCTTGTATATTCTCAACTTGTATTCTTCTTTAAAGCAATTGCAATTTGAGACACAAAGGCCTTATTGCCCAAACACCTGTATCTCCCAGATGTGTCAGTCTGGTCTAGTGAAAGGTGGTTTTCATTACTACAAGTCCTACCCTTTTGAGAAGGTTTAGAGCAGATTGCTGGTTCTACAAAAAGGTGTTCTATCTTTTTTTTACTTGCCATTTCTGGTGTTACAGAGTGGCTATTTTTGCAAAGTTCATGTTATTAATGCTAGGTAACAACACCAAATATTTCCACAAACTACAGGTTTTAGTTTGTTTCAGCTGTGTTTCTTAATGTGCTAATAAATGAGTTTTGCAATATTACAGAGAATAATAAAGAAAATAAAGCATAGCATATATGATAAATTTCTAGTCTGCACACCAGAAAACCAGTTCTGATAGGATTTTTTTTTAACTCTTTCATTATATGTGATGTTTTCTGGTGGACATGTGAGTTCATATGCAGCAAATAGAAGCCTATTGGCAATAGTCCTGCTGAGACACTGGAAATTATTGGCGCACCCACAGAGGTCCACAGTGCAACACAGACTCCCATCATGAAAGAAATGAGAGCTTATATCATGTGCTACTGATAATTACAATTTATCTGGTATCTATTTTCTTTTTCTTTAGCTCACTGTTAAGGAAGCTTTTAAAATCAGACCGTAAATTTTCTATTAAATATAAAGGTGCATAGCATCTGCACTCATCAGCTGTTTTCATCTAATGCCTTGCCACACAACCTATGCAGGGAACTGGATTGGTGCCCCCTTTGCCAGAATAATCTTCTTTTCATGGTAGGTGTAGAATGGAGATCTATGTTAGTTATTGAACAAGACTAGAAGTAGAGGGATTTCCCTGCATACAAGGATCTCAAAAGATTTCAACATCCAAAAAACATTCATCAAAAAGAGTCTGAAAAGTGCTATGGCAGGTTATAAAAAAAAACAACCAACAATTATTTGGCTGGCAGATATAGAAAGCTTCATATTCTTTCTATAATAAAAAAGTGGTACACTTTTTCTAAAAGCTCATACCCATTCTTTCATCTTGCCATAGCCAACCCTTCATATCAGAAGTATTGCAGAGGTGTGATGTAAAAGCTCTAGGAAGCTTGCTTTAAAATACCAGGTAAATAAAAGATCAAATGTGCAATGGATTATGATTCATGGGTTGAAATGCCCTTGTGACATCTGTTATTCTACAAAAATATAAGATCAACTAGAACTTAGAACTAGATATTGCAATACAGAAATATATCTATGGAAAGAAATTAAATATCTTTGTAGTCAAATGAAATTAAGTATGCAATAGCCGGTACTGGGTGCAGAAATGCGAGAATTTGCAAAATTTATTTCTGTCAGAATTTCTTAATGAAGTTGAAGCAGCCTTAAGGATTAAATACTAGAATCTCATGAGTTAACAATTAGTAGAAGTTTTCTTCTCAATTCTTTTGACAACTGTTGCTTGACATAACCAGGAACTATCATTGTAACCAATACTAAGGCATTTGTGAGTGTGAAGAACTAGCAAGGAGCACTATTTTTAACTTTTGTTTCTAAGCAGTGTGATAGCAACAATACTAGTGCTGCAACAACACTCCTCTGCTTCAGATCTGCCCACAAGCCCTACCTTAAACAAAGGAAGAGTACATACATGGAGAATTCCATTATTAATGAGCTACAAAAATTACATAGTTATACAAAAACAAAATAATCTTCTGCCAACATTTGGACATTTCAAACTTGTCTTACTGCGCAAAAAAAACCACAGGGGTCAGTCTTTTTGGCATGAAAAGCTTTTTTATATGGTTCATAATGTGCATTGCCAGAATTGAGCTTGAATGGAGAAGCCTGAGAGTATATTTCTTTTCTCTCAGTATTTCAAAAGAATTTTTCTAATATGTCCCAAATATTGTTTGTAATTGTGAGTTTTATTTCTAGAGAAACTTTTTATGGTATGTTGTTTCTCAGGAGAACACATAAAATGTCACAGACTAGCCTGGCAGATTACAGATTGCCCTGGTGGTTCTTGACACACCAAGACAATTTTGGAAACTACTAGAGACAGAAAACTTTGACCAGTTTTGATTAGAATTGTGATTTCACATATATTTTTCCAAGCTGTTATTGCATTCATTTCCATGTAGACCACGTAGGATACTGCCTCTTTAATTCCTTGTAAGTGTCTGTTATTGCTGGTGGTTTTGTACTTGCTGCAACAATAAGCAAGCAGCAGACATAACCTCTCTGGCTTATGGTACATTGCCAAATTAATTGTGACTTCAGAGCAATTAATTCCATAGCTATGCCAGTATTAGTAAATGAAGCAGTGTTCAGGAAATGTCTCCAGGTACTAGAGCACACATTCAGAAGGACCCAGGTATCCTTTTGGCTTATACCTACTAGGAATGAAGAGGTGCTCGAAAAAATGAAGATTATTTTTTGCTTCTTCCTCTATTTTTCTGCTCATTGTATTGTATCCTAGTATTCTGGAAAAGGCAGGAGAATTTGTACCCATAGCATGATTTTTGTCCTGGTATCATAAAATATATACATGCATCAAAGCAGTTTAAAAATATCCTGTTACCTTTAATGACAAATATCTAGCTTTAGCTCCCTGTCCTCTTACTCTTAATTGTACCAAAACCCATCTTCATTACTGTCTTGCTCTAACAACACCATATATGAAATTCTAATGACTTGCATCTCAACGGGGAGTTTTAATTAGGGACAAAACTTTGCTATTTCTGTCTTTCTCACAATACTGTCATACAAGTAGCAGATGAAAGGTTTAAATTTTAATGTGTACTCCAGCATAGTCCTTTGATTTGTGTTCTTAGTGCTATTTGGCAGCCTGCCCTTATTACTTTTATTTTACTTTATTACTATACATTTTGAAAAATTGCTTTAAGAGTTTATATAAAGTACGGGTGAGAATAATCTAGGCATTTGCTGTTATACATCTTCCATTATTATCTTGTTTCCAACAATTTTGCTCTGCTTGTCAGCTCTCTTACATTCCATGATACTCAGGTTTTTGGATTGCTTTCTAATTTTGACATCAGCTGTAAATTAAAGCCTGCTGCTTCTTCCATTGCTCACTCTGTAGACATTACTACCTTAACTTTGTAAACTCCTCAGAGGAGGGATCACCGTGTTATCTGCACAGTATTTGGCACAATGACTTTCTGACTCATAATCAGTTTGTCTGTCCACTCTAGAAGAAAAATTAGCTTATCCATATTTTATTATGAGTGATTTAAATTTTATTTTCATTTGATCAGGTAAAACCCAAGCAAAACAGAGCCTTCCAGCTGTCCTGCATCAACAAGGTGGTTCTGTTTGCCTGCACCGCAGTGTTACAGTGTGATTTCAGAGCTCACATACATCCTGTCTTAACCCAGGGAAGCTGGTTTATCCTTTGGAAATGAACTGTTCCATCTCAATTTTTTTCTGAGGGAATAGCTGTTGAAACCTGTGGTACCACGGGTGTGCTGTTGTCAAGCAGCTGCACTACCTGGGTACGTCAGTATAGACTGAGGCCACACATCTGGGCAGCTGTTCCCTTGGTGCTTACATAGGTCTCAGCCTGTGACTTGCTTCTGCTGGGAGTCTTTGTCTGTCTCACGGTGGGGCAGGGATAGCACAGGGTGAGCCTGGTGCTGCACTGGCTGTGCCACAGCACTTCAGCAGCCAGCTGTGCCTGGCAGGTGGGGCGGTGTGGGGACAGAGCACCCTCCTGCCCACAGCCTCTTCCCTCTGACTGGCAGTGCCTGAGCCAGGAGTGACTCAACTTTCCTGTAAGATACCGAGGGAAGTCTCGAGCGCTGTTATTTAAAACTGTAGTATTGCCAAGCTGAACTAAGCGGATGTGCAACACATGGCACAGAGCTCCATCGTCTGTTTGATGGAGTCGCTTTGCAGAACACTTAATGTTTTACCATGGTTCTGGGAAGGAATGGATTTTGAGAATAGGCAGAGGAACAACAAAATTTAGGAAGGGTCCAGAAGGTACAAGATCTCCTCAGGGGCTCCTCAGGGCAGCAGGTCAGCCCACCCCCATCCTACCAGCCCAGCCAGGAAGGACATCTGTGGGGGACCAGGGTAGCCCCAGGGATCCGGCAGCTCCCTGGGGAAGGAAACAGGCTGCACTGGGATATCAGCCCACAAGGAGGGCCAGGATCAGGCAAGGTGTGTGTGGGGGCTGGGGTCAGACATGGCCCCAGGGCTGTTGTGTAGGCCTTCCCCATGGCGGTGTCTGGGGGCCTCCATGGTGCCATGGGCAGCAGAGAGGATGTGCTCTGGGCCTCACCAGTAGTGTAGAGCTAGCTGAATGGAACACGACAATGGCATGAGCCTAGTGACTCCTTCCTTCTGTGGTTAAAATCATCTAGAATGTAACAACATTGCTGTTTATGGAGGTTAAAATATATCAATACTTTTTAAATTGACCTTTGAGATTGTTTAGATCTTTTGGCATGTTCAGAGATTTGGATGTCTTAGTCTACTTATATCATAGAATCTCATAATGTTAAGGGGTTGGAATGGACCTTAAAGTCCATCATCTAGTCCCAACCCCTGCTGCCATGGGCAGGGACATCTTCCACTAGAGCAAGCTACTCAAGGGCTTATCTGACCTGCCACGAACATGGCCAGGGTTGGGGCATCCACAACCTCCCTGGGTAGCTACACTCACAGTAATTTCTTCCTAACTTCTGGTCTAAATTTCCTCTCTTTCAATTTGTACCTATTATTTCTTATTCCTGATGAAGAGTCTCTCTCTCTAGCTTCCCTTTAGGTCCTGCTCAGGTACTGGAAGGTTGCTACAAGGTCTGCATGCAAGCTTCTCTTCTTTATCCTTTATGTTAAAATCTGGATATAACAGAGACCCTTTTATTTAGGATCACTACTGCACAGATGTAGCAGCTTGCCTTTGGAGGGACTCTTCAGGATATAGGATACAGGAACATTTTAGATGTTTCTACTCAAGAATCATTTCTAGGATATCTGACTTTGGCTTGTCATTCCTTTGTGTATGGCAACCCACCTCTTTTAATTGAGTATGAAGCTCCGTGGTTTTGTTACTGTTTGGGTTGTTTTACCTCTACTTCTGTAAATTAATTTCAAACTTTCACAGGTTTCTAAAAATGTAGTTGATCAGACTATGAAGGCTGGTAGAAAGCTAACACTTTCCACAAAATATCACATTCTTGCCATTTAGTTCTTTTTCAGTTGCAAATACAAGAAAATAAGTTATGTTGAATGAAATGTTGTACTTACTATTAAAAAATAAGCATAGTAGTTATTGTTATATTTAAGTTCACAAAAGAGTCAATAGATCAAAATAGATCATTTGGTAATTTTATTCTTTAAAATAAGCATATTAGTTAATTATCCTTGCTACTTTGTTGTCAGTCTCCAAGGTCAGTGGGAGGAACTAGGTACCCCCTATGACCAATTACCACATGCTAAACTGTTGGCTTATTATGAAATTGTGCTTTTGACCTCTTCTGCTTAACAGTGACTGTATGATGGAGAATAAAATTGTGCTAATGTTACTGAGCTCTGTTCTGTTAAAAAATTTCCTTTGTGTGTGGATAGTGATCTCTTCTGCAGTGGTTGGAGATGAGAGAAATGCTTGCATCTTAGCAGTGACTGCATGTTGAGTAATATGCCAGAAAACTTCTGACTTTTATGAGTCACCAAATCTGAGTGGTGTGGTGATCCTCTGAGCTGATTTGGAGGGTGGAGCAGCAAGAACTTCAGAATGTTCCTGATCATTCTTGAAGTGATCCAGTAGCTTCTTGTTTCTACTAACCATCATATAAGTTGAGCAAAGAAGTGTTCTTATCTATTAACAGAAGCGGGAAACAGCCAGAGGACTCAGAGTCTGTATGCTTTTTGAGATTAAGTTTGGGTTTTGGGGGTAATTGGGAAGGCAGGAAGCTTCACCTAAAAAGATTTGAAAGCAACTAATCTTATTTCTTATTTCAAAATACTTCCACTCAGGTAAAGGTCATGTATCCCATAGTTGTGGAGAAAATTCTAAATGTTAAAATTTATACAGACTCCAAGAAATGTAGTATTGTTTGATATTTTTGCAACTTTCATGCTGCTAACTGGTTTCTGGAAATCCTCTGATTGACACTTTTAGTTATCGTGTAGTATTTACAACTTCAAAACTTGAATTATCTTCTTTTCTATTTTTAGCTGCCATAAGAACACTGACAAACTAGCAGAGCATATGAGCTTTCTAAGGATTAAAGAAAAGTAGTTAAGCCTTGTGGAGAAGAAACAGTATATAGGTTTCAGAAAGCCAGCAATGCCATTCTCTTCTGATGGACTTAGGATAAGATAGATTCCGGTAAAGTTAGAAACTATTTAAAGAAGGAGTTTTTGAGAGTAGTGACAGAGAGGCTGAGTTAGATTACAAGGTGAGCATGGTTAAGGACTGTTGGTGGGTTATGAAATTAAGTGGCATGAGCTGACTGATATGTATTCAGCAAAAATCTCATCCTTACCTCCAAAAGACCAGGTGATGATGTCTGAACTAGCTAGTGAGAATTGTTCCTGGAGCTGTCCTGAGAACTAAGCCACAGAGAGTGCTAATTTTCCATCCCAGAATGAAGGCTATCAGTTAATTAACATGTATGATCAGCAGTGTGGTGCCTGGTTCTCTCCCTGGCTCCATTCCACTGAGCAATTTAGCCATAAACAACTATCCTTGTTGGAATGAGCAGCTTTTCTCTGCAGGCTTCAGGCTTGCTAATGGGCATTGTTCATTGATCCAAAGGCAAGTTGTGATTTAGTCTTGTTCAGTGCATTGCTGCTTTTTTTCTCTTGCCTTGATTTATAAATTGATGAAAGCCTTCTGTTGGAGCACTGGCAGAACCTGGTGCCTGAAATGGAAGGAAAAGGCCAGCTTATACCTCATTCACTTTCATGCACTCTTACTACAATTTTATTACGAGATAAAGGCAACTTGTGAGCAACCTAGACAAGTAATTTGCTTTTGTGTGTACCATAAAAAGTTCCCTGGCACACAGTCACAAGTCCCATTCTACAGCAGTTTAAAGAAAAAATAATTTAAATATATATATATATATATATATATATACAGTAGATAATCAAATCAAGATCACTGATCTTTTACTCTTAGGTGCAATGGGTGAATTAGATTTGCAGCAGCCTGTGTTTTTATGAGAACTATAATTCTTTCCTACTGCACAAAAAGGACTATTTTCCCAGAAGAGCTTAGAGAAAAACATCACAAAAATACAAAGCTGCAGTCCCAGACTTCAGCTTTTGTTCAGACTCCGACCCAGTTCCCTCTCCTGTGCTACAGCAGTAGTTCCAGAAGGATATGACTCTTCTTGCATCTGGATGGTTTTCAGCAAAGTTATTCCTAAGCCAGGAGGAGGAAAACGCTTACCTCTTGAGACTTAATGAATTAATTCTGATTATTTAGATGGGTTCTGAAACCTGTATTCAATATTTCTGAGTGGTGCTGGTTCCTTTTGACCAATAGACCTATTTACATGTCAGTAATTACTATATAAGCTGTTTTCTCTGAAACCCGCAAGCAAGCAGGAGATGCACTGGCTCTTACATCTTGGAGGATCATCTCATCATCTTTATTATTCCAAGCATTCCAGGCATCATTCAGATGCTGGTCACAGCAACATGGAGTGATGGGACCAAGTGCTAAACCATGTCTTTCTAAGTTTGGAAAGCGAAAGAATCTCTGTGGTAGGCTGATACATCTGCTTATTCCTAAATGATTTGGAATCGATTGTGAAGTTTTTTGCATTTGCAGAGCCTACCATGTTATTGAACAGCACCAAAGAGCAATCTCCTGTATCATGAGGGGAGGGCAGGTATTACAGAAAGCATTCAAAATGGTGATCAAGAGAAAGAGCACCCCTGGAAGGGAAAGCACCTCTCTGGACCTGCAGGAGAGCTTACTATAAGTGAAACAGAGAGCTATCAAAAAGTGAAGCCACCAGACAAGGTATTTTGCTTTTTAATGTCATAGCTTTTATGGTTGTGTGGTTTTTTGTGGGAATTGATATCATAATTTATAATTTTAGCAGATAGCATCCAGGACTTGATGTGTTGTTTCATTAATGTCTTTACCAACCACCTGCATATGTCAATCACAATAACCTTCATAGACCATTTCTTAGTTTTACATTTCACTTTAAGAAGCTCATGGTTTTTAGTATTCACTTCTGATGAAAGAACTATGCTTGCCCAAAAAGTAAAGATGGTATCTCGTTGTTGCTGTAAAAAATAAATGCCTTGCAGAATGTGAGTGTTCCATAGAAGAAGTAGCAAACATTAAATCAATTTACTAGAAAGCAAATAGCCTACTTTGTTATTTGTGATCTATCTACTAGTAACAAATTGATCAGCACATTTAGATGATGGCACTGAAATAGCTGCCTATTTCGTTTTCACTCTGTAATACTTATGTGCCACCTCATCCAGCAGTTATTATCAAGATTTTTCTCCCTGTGCTGGTTTATTACGTTTGCCTTTTGTTGTTTGAATTTACTAATACTGATAGCATAAGTTTGTGAGGCCAAGAGGTCTTCCAATTTTTCTGTAACTGATGTTAGCCAGTGCAAATAGGATTTTCTGGATTAGGGTCAAACATGCAGATTTGTATTATCTACTGCTGTACCCTGGTTTGGTCCACTAAGTAAGAGCATTTCCATAAAGGTGATTTATCAATATTAAGGTTGAGTCCCCAGAGGATCTGAATTAGTGTTGCTTCAATGCCAATCTTTTACATGTTGCATGTCTAAAACTTGATAAGAAATGGGATACACAGTAGCACTGCTAACCTACTCATACCTTTTTTTTTGTTGTTTTTTCAAGTGAGAAGACATTGCATATGGTCATACAACAACAGAGGCCAGGAGAGAGCTCAGCTGCATAGCAACTGAGGTTTCTGAAGAACAGAAGACTGAGGCAACATCTTCCTCCTTTTATGCAAGGAATCATGAAGATAGCCTGGATTGCAAAAGCCCAGGAGAATAAGAAAGGGGAAAAAAGTAAACAAAAATAGGATATGGACCCCTTTGACTTTCCATAGAGTTTGTATTCTCAGCATATCAAAACAGTACTGAAAATAGGGAATCAGTAGCAACAAGAAAAAAATACTGCAGAAGAAAGTAAGATAGAGACAAAATAATCTCCTAAAATTGCTTTTTGGTTTTTTTTTGAAAATTAAACAGCCAAATTGTCAATGTCCCTGGTCAAGAGCATAGTATATCACATCTCAAGTAGCAGAGAAGCAGAGGTCCTGTAAAATTGGTAGGAAAAAGAAAATAAAAAAGCAAATGTGGAAAAATATTTTCTTTAAACATGAATAACAGTTTTTTTCTGCAAGATGTGATATTCCATGAGTATCCTGCTTCTGCTTTTCGAGACTAAAAAGCTCTGAGAACCTTCTGGAGGAATCTGTATTCTCCAGAAGGCAAATTCCTCCAAGCTCCTATAAAACCTAGAAATAAAAATACAAGCAACAAACTACTCTGTTCCTTCCTACTGTCATCCAAACACAGGTGTCTGTATCTTAAGACATTAAAGATTCTGTAATATATTTATTTTTGCTTCTTAAAGAATGATATCCAGGTTTATGTCCACACTGTGCTTTTCTGATAACATGCCAGTCTGAAGTAGCATGTGCCTGCCTGTTTACCACACATCCAGCACAGTGTGGCTGGCCTGTATTCAGGAGATAAAAGTAGGTCTTCCAAGATATCCTGAACCTTCAATTCTTGGTAACCACATTCTGCTATGACTATAGGAAAGGTAAGCACAGGTTCATTCTTTTTGTCTGAGTTATGTCAGGACTGTTGCAAAGCACCAAGGGGGAATCACAGTTTTGCTGCTAGTGCACAAAGATTAATTTTTCTCAATTTCTTTATTTCTATAGACACATTGCCCTTCATATTATCCTTCTGTCTTCTCTTGGAGAAGGAAGAGGGAGTGAGAAGAAGTAATCTATTGGCAGCTTTTCATGTTATTGTTTACATCCCTTGTTGAATCATGAGAATGAATTACAGAACCCTGAATTTATAAAAGTAATTGGTTTTCACATTTCACAACAACTAACATCCTTTTTAATAATTTAGTGCATTAATAAATCATCATCTTTGCAGTGCATTGCACTGCCCTCTCTGTCTCTCTTTACCTTTTTCACTCAAAAAAGTTCCACCTGTATGAGATACCTGATATCATGTCTCCTATTCTTCCTGCATTACTGTATCTCTCAGGCCATCCTCAAAGTCATCTGCTTGAAATACGAATGTGAAATTTAAAATTGCAGATGGTGTAGTAAAAGTTACTCAAATAAATCTGTTTTATTTTATTTAGCTACCGATTCAGCTGCTCCACTTTGCAACTGTTTGTGATTTGTGGACTTTAGGGAGAGCAGTCTCCTCCTCACAGTTTCTTGTTTAGTGAAAGAAACCATTCAAAATCCCTACTGTGGGCCATTATCCCCAAAGTTCAAATTGAAATCCTGACTTTTCAAACAATTTTCCTCCTTTCTGTGGAGCACATCTTGAATAGATTTCTTCTGGGGGAACTTGCAGCTCCTTCTCAAAGCACCATCAAATTCATAATTTGTTGTTGATTAGGGAAATATTAACCAATTTATTGGTTATCTCCAATTTGAAGGTTGCTTTTCTCATTCAGGTTGTTTTCTTTGCTCTAGCAACTACACAGCAGTGGGTAGGAAGCCATTTTAGTGGGGCTTAAGGGAGCTCTGTAGAGCATTCATTGACTGCTGGTCTAAAGCCATACTGTTGGGTTGATGGAGCATATCCACTTGGTCTTATGATTTAAGGTTTCATGGTAAATTAAGAGTTTTAGGGATTGTTAGTAATTTTTATGCACAGTATAAAACTGAACAAATGAGGTTTTATTTTGCTGTTTCATTATCTGTTTGCATAGTCTTTGACCCTATGTTTAACCAAATATATAGTACATATTGATTATATGCAAATAATCAATCTCTTTGGAGTTTTTTGATAAGAAATTGCCAGAAAGCTAAAGTAAAAACATTCTTAGAATAAAGTCATTGGCAAAGAATTAATTTTTTTCTGCTTGTACTGTAGATAATCTGGCATGCTTCCAGCAGTTGTTACAATACTGAGCTCTTTCAGAAAAAGTTTTAATAAAAATAAGGAACTAAATAAAAATGACTGATTGTATTCTGTCATAGATAAAACAAATGTAAATAATATCATCATGAGTAAGAGTGTAAATGTTGGGCACTGTCACAAAATCACAGAACATGGTGAGTTGGAAGGGACTGATACTGTTCTTGCTTTAAAGCATTATTACTCTTATTTCACAAGCTTGGTCTCTGATATTGGCGAAACTAGAAGTTTTAAGTAATTCCTGAGAAACAGTTGATTTAATTAGTTTCAGCTCTGTTTCTGCATGTGTTTTTGTCATGAACATATTATAATTTTCTCAAATGTACTCATTAGAAAATTTTTCTGAGCAAGTTTTAGTGTGTATATTCACAAATACTTGAAATTCAACATCTAAGCTGTTTTAAAGAGCTTTGATTGGCTATATGAGTCATATAGTATTTCTGTGTTTCAAGAATGGTTAAAAGAAACTTATAAATTTTTATGACTAGTCACGTTTCTAAGTTCAAAATTTTCTGTGTTCTTATTCTCTCTTTTGTGAACTGATCTGCTATTTGACTCATTTGCCTGAATAGGCATACAAAAACTAGCCTGGAAATGAGTTTAAACACAGCCACAGTAGAGTCAACGATTTTCCAAGTAAGTATTTCTGGAAATTCCACTCAGGTAGATATATACCTCATGAACTGGCCATTTCAAATGTGCTTTGACATACTTTTTTTTGAAGTAACTTTGTCATGGGAGTGACAATATTCTAAATTAATATTTAGATCTTGCAAACTGGGGGAGGAGAGAGGGGAGAAAAGGTAATTTGTAATTCTGAGGCATTTTCTGCTGTAGTTAAGAAAAGGCATTTAGTACCCCTTAGTGTCTGAGTTCATATAATCAGCACTGAATACCAGCCCAAAATATCTGGATGCAACTGCATACTCATTTTTGCATTCACAGGTTTTCTACTCTGACACCACTTACAGGAACCTAGCCCTTAAACTACTAGTTGACTCTAGGACAGGTTTAGGATATATATATATATATATGTCTGTTACTCTCTGTCCTATAACTAAATCAGAAGCGTATTTCTGATGTGATTATTTATGTGTAGTGATTAAAAATTAAAGCTCTGAGGCACTAATACCCCAAGGCAGCTGTTCAGTTTTGCTGATACACCATGGTGAATTAAGCTGGTCACTTTTGGCCTGATCACCTAATTCACACACTCCATAACTGATTGAAATACTTTGTTAAATTTTTATTGGCCTGCCCTTTACCTCTAATAATTTGCAGATGAGACAGAAATGAACAAAATCTATTGATTCCATACCCCACGGTTTTGTAGTGGTTAGTATAATTTAAAAAGGAAGCTATGCATAAGAATATGTTCGTTAGTATAGACTTATACTGCAGATACTGTTAGGGTCATAATGACATTTAATGTCATGTAATTTAACCATAACTAACTAAATTTATTAAAAAATACTTCAATGGAACTAATTCAAAATTCACAATATGCTGAAATCCTCTGTAGATTTGAAACATGTAAGAATTGCAAATTTTCTGTCATTTCCTCTATGGCTCTTCCTGCTTTCCAGCAGCTAAAATCAAGCATATGCTAGTCTAAAGAGAGGCAGTTATATAAATTTAACAGAAAGCTCTAAGTGTGCCACAGAGTTCATTCAACATCATCCAAGATTCTATAAGTTTGCTACATCAGAAACATTCATGTATATGTCTTAATTGCCAATGATCTCTTGCCACTCTTCAAGTAGCATTTCTAGGGCTACTGCTACCAGCATGACTATTAGTAATGTGGTGTCTTAAATAATATCAGTCATATTTTTTGAAGTTGGTATTTAAGCTTCATTTTTGTTCACCTCTATAGTCTCAGGCAGAAATTAACACTGTGTTTCCAAACATATAGCAAGTACTGCTTTCAGTCTTCTTGTTTCAGAGTGACTACTACTGGAAGACTTATTCTGGAACTACAAAAAGGGATCTGAGGGCAGAGCACGGCCAGAGCTTCCACAGACAATTATTTCTCTCCTACTTGTATATCTTTATTGCGTGGTTTTTATTTCAAGTAGTTAGCAGATGGTCTGTCTGACCTTACACAAAAATGTGAAGCTGTTCCCCGTAAATAAATTATTATCTTGAATATCTAATAGACACAATTAAATGCATGTTACATTTCCAGACCTATCACATCACTTAGAACAGGTGACTTAAAACTCTGACAAAAAGTGCTATTTTTAGAACAAGATGAACTTTTATATATTGCCCTTTATAGAGATGTGCTTAAAAAAATCAGGAACACTATATAGCAGTCAAAAATGGTAATTATAGCTTTCTCTTTCTTAAATTATGTAAATTCATTTAGCAAAATAAGCACAAGGATATCCCTTATGTTTTATGATGGCTTGTTCTTCTGCCTTTTTTTCACGCAGAGGGACAACCATACCTTACATAGGATCCCAGCAGGAAAAACCCTAGAAATTCCTGGAAGCCCTGCCATCTGTTGGAGCATAGCAGAATGGGAGCTCTCAGATATATAGGAAGTTTTGGTCCATCACTTCTTCACTTTCTGTAGAGAACAGAAGATAACACACAGCCCTCCATTTGAATTTTGGGTAAGCCCCTTTAACATAATTCTCATAAAAAGATGTTGCTGGCTTACCTGAGGCCCTCTGAAATCCCTAGTCTGGGATCAGCATTTTATTAAATGAATAGTAAAGATGTAGCAAAAACTTGCATCAAATGAATGCAGGTTTTAGAATTTTTTTTTCCTGTTTGAGCTTCATATCCTGAGAGAACAGCTAAGGATCACTGTTATTTATCAGTGTACAAATTTGGTATCACAAAAGGAATATAAAGGTTATTTATGCAGTGAGTTGCTTTGCAGTGATTGTATCCTACCAACAGTCCTTTAGTGAATAAAGCAGTTTTATCCAATATTCCTGTTCTTCCACAAAAACATGCTGTGTCTGCTTCTTTTCTCCCTTTCTAAAAACAAAGGTAGAGCAGATAGAAGAAGCAGAATTAAATGACCTAAAAGCATTTCCTGTGCAATCTCTTTCACTGTACTTCTTTAAACAGATTATCATAGATATTGAGATAACCACTATTTTTCACTCTGTATAAAGACAGCAATAAGGCATATTTATTATGAAGCAGCATGGGGATCAAAAATAATCATCTGGCAAACAGCACAGTGAAATAGGAGCAGAAAGGTCACGATAGACAGCATCTGGGTGGATTGTGACAAGGAAGAAATGGAGATGAATGACTAGTCTTAGATTAAAGATTCTCAGAAGCATCTTACAGTAATCATCATTGCAAAGGTGATTAAAATAGCACGCTTAGTCATGTTGTCTCCACTAATCTGAAGCTAGAACATTATTATACAGCACTTATTCACATATGTAGTACATGAAGGCAGAATTTTAAAATGGTACATCCCATTCGGCTTGTGAGTCAAGCTCAGATTATGGAACACCCATTTAATTGCCTCTGTAATGCCACAGCTGCAGTATGTGTATTTCTGCATTCAAATACTAGAAGCTACTTTCCTAGCTGTTTTAGCTCATTTTACCTTCATTCTCTTCCCTTCCCTGCTAAATCAACAGCCCAAGACTTACAGTGAAAAATGGCTTTCTGCCATCTTCTAGGGGAAGGTGCCTCCTGCACCCAGCTGGTCTGCAGTAAATCAGAAACCTCCATTTTTTTTCTCAAAAGGGAAAAATCTTCTGCATTCTGCCTGAAGAAGACATTGCTGACATTTTTGAACAGACCATCAGACACCAATCTTCCTAAATTATTTTCAACAAATTTTACATAACAGTTATGCTCTCTAATCTAGCCAACCTTCTCTTATAATTCATGGAACTAATTCCCCTGATTCACAATCAGATACATGATCTGAAAATTCCTGTGTGCAGCCTGCATGCTGAGACTTTAGAGTATCATGCTGTTGCATTAGTTGTGGTTTATCTTTTTTCACATCAGTTTTGGAAATGATTCTTGATTTTTGATAGTTCCTGACCTGAGGGGATTCTGGTCTGCTTGTTCTCCTTTTAAAGGCAAGTGACCCTGAATACCCACAGCCTCTGAAAAATCAAAGAAAAGAATTAAGTATTAAAAGACATGTTGTCCAAATGTCGCTAAGGTGAAGAAATTATCCCACATACACTTTTTTGTATCCAGTTTATGCTCATATTCTATTGTGTATGTGGAGATGGATTAAGAAAGACAAGATATTTATTTAACTGAAAATGCTACCATTGTAACTTATTTAGAATCTGAGGGTAAGAATGTAGAACATAGGAAGACTATTTTACTTTGGATACTTTTAATTTGTGAATTGAGAATCTAGAAGACTAGAGGAAAATAATTGACATTATTATTGCAAAAACATTCATAAAAATAGGAAAATTGGAAGAGTATGTCAATCTTCCAAAATTCAATAAAATATGCTTATTCATGAATAATCAAAGTAATAGGTAAACACAGAACATAACCTGAGAGGGAGCTGAAGTCTCTGAGGAAGACAGCTCTGTGCAGCCCTGACCTCTAGGGTATTTGCAGGAGACAGTGGGCACTTACCTAGTAAGAAGCAATATAGCTGCATTATTGCACTCTGGTTGCTTTAATTTGTTGTGCCCAGAAGTTGTGTATGTTGGACAAGGCATATCCCCTCTCTGGTGTGACTGCAATGCTGCGAGTCACCAATGCACTCTGTGCTGAATTGTACTGTATCATCATAACTGAAAAGGTTTCTTCTCTGGTAAAAGTGTAAATATAAGCAATTATAAAATATGTTCTTTTTCCATACATTATTCTGAGTAGTATTATGTGTTTTTTATTTTAGTCTCCTTTTTCCCTTGCATAGAAGAAATTCTGGTGTAATGCCTGGCAAAATGGTTTGTCAGGTGTCATCACTCCCAAATCCCTTCTGATACCCAGATTTTTCAAGATTGTCTTGCATAATTTCATTAATAAGGAACAGCTGCCTACAGAACACAGCTAAAACATTAGTTCTAAATTTAGATATATTTTTACTACATTTCAAGCCATCTTTTAAATGCTCTAGTTTGGACTATGGATACTGATAAGTTAAAAATTCAAATAGTTATTTGGACTGATTCAAAAAGTTTTGTCCTTTCAACCAAAGAAATAAAGCTATTACTGATATTTTCTAGCCCACTGTGTAGAGCTCTGCCAAACTGCTTTCCCCAGCTGATAGCATCCATGGTAAATAGGGAAGATCTTTTTCTTCTTCCTCCCCTTCATCTGTGAAATGTTTTCAACTCAAACAAGAGATTGGCCTCTTCCCAGGGGATCCAGAACTTCATATCCCTAGAAACTAATGTTCCCTGCTCTGAAGCAGTATCATGAATATTATTCAAGAGTCAAGATACTGTCTGTTCTGCCAGAGAAAAGAAGGCTTTTGCCAGATTTTAATCATGAACCATATAACCTAATAGTCTAAGTTTAGAAACTTCTCTTCCAGATGGTGCACATTTCCTTTTCTTGTCTTGGGAATTCTTCTACTCAGTTGCACTGTTAATGTTATTCCTTCCTGTTTTTCCCTCCGTTTCTCCTCAAATAAGATTCAGAATTAGTCAATTCAGTTACGGTAAAAATTTAAAATAATTTTAAAAGTAAAAGACTTTCATTTCAGTGGAGTCTGCCTCAGGGTAAAAATAAGTAATTTTAGATAGTGTAGTACCATTTTTCCCAGATGACTCCAAAAATGTATCTGAAATTATTTTACAAGTACTCTGAATGATCTATCATTAGTTTTTATTTGAGGTGGCAATAATTTTGATGGATTCACATTGCAAGGTTACATTTTAGTCTTCCTTGCACTAATAGAAAAAAGTAAAGTTTTGAAAATTAGCTTGAAAGGTGTTGTTCCATAGAGACTGGACCAACAAGAAAAGAAATCATAAATCACTATTGTCTAATTATGGGGGCAAGAAAAGAAATGAAGTTCAATAAAACTCCAAGCCCACTAAAAATGTTCATTAGAAAGGAAGATATGACCACGAGTATACAGTGGGGCATTTTTTTTTCTCTTGGGTGTGATAAACCACCCCAGACTTTTACACATGCACTCAATGGCATGGTAGTCATGTTGTGAGTCTAATGAGAGCTTTCCTTTATTGCTGTCCAAAGGGAAAGTGCTGTTAACAGAAGCATAGCCTAGACAGCATGACTTTTGCTGCTGCTCTAGAACCTGTAAGAATGGTGGCACACTGAACATCTGAGAAATAAGAGTGGAAAGTAAAAATAGATATGAAGATAAGCAATAAAGATTTCAAAAGAGGTGAGGAAAAGTGGCAGTAGGAATGAACATGAAAACTAACAAAACATCCTTAGTGAAACCTCCGTCTATTCCATTATTCAGGCATTGACTCTGTTTCTTCTTATAGAGTGTTGCTTAATATCAGAATATTATTCCTGTTTCCATGCCCCTTTTTTTAATGCTTAGGACTTGTAGCAAGATATTCTGATATGATATATAATTGTGGAAAATGTCTCATGGAGCGCAGCTCAGTAGATAAGCGTTAGTATCTCAGAAGAATATCATTGGAACATCATTGGATTAGTAATGAACTGTATAATTTGATGCTGTCTTGATAAATGTGGTAACAGAAATGGATCATTGTAGCCTTAAGTTATCACAGTTCTTTTAAATTTTTGGACGGAGAGTAACCAAGGATTCAAGGGCCATAGGCAGGATGTTTTTCTCTCTCTCAGTCCTACTGCACAACCAGTCCAATCTCAGTGGACTAAGATCATGGGGAAGCTGTGATCTGTTCCAGCAGTTGTGAGGGAGAAGGAGAGACACTGCAGGCTGTCAGAACGATTGTACATCCACTCTGCAGGACAACTTATCAGGTAGTGTGCCCCAGCTTTGAGGAGAAATTATATTAAGTAGTCAAGGGGGCAAAAGCAGTATTGGACCAGGGACTACTGTACAGAACCAAGAACAAGCTTCATGTTATGCTGACTGTCATGACTTAATACATGCCTAATAATTCTGGTACAGTTTAGTGTTGCATCCCTTTAAGCCTCAGCATTGTTAGTTGTGTAGTGTGGGAATATATGATGATAGTATTTCTGCACTGATGAGGATATTGGTTTTTTGAATAGCAAGAAAGAGTGAACTCCTTTGAGTCATGCATACACATTCACATTTTCTGCAGCTAGATAAGATTAAGAATTAGGAGCATCATACAGAGCCTGCTCTTTCATTTGGACCTGAAATCCTTCAAAGCTGACACAATCTGTTAATACCAAGTTGTTAATACTGCTGTTTGATGACTCTGGAGTGGACTATGTGAAATGTATTTCATGGCTGCCATTCTAGCTTCTAAATTTGTTACAAATTGTCGGTGTTGGTGAAAGACTGTGTGTAATCAAAGGCAAAATTATTTGCATGTCTGTGGAGCTGATGCTTGCAAAATGGTCTGAAGAATGCTGGCAGGGCTGTGGGGAAGTTTGAAATGGGAACTGATAAACATCTTCAATGGGAGAAGGAGAAATTAAAAGAATGAACAAAATTAGCAAAACAGGTTTCATGAAATACATAGACAGTTGGAAGCAGTTAAGGGAAACCTGAGTTGAATGTGAACATGAACAACAAAAAAGAAAATATTATAATAAACTGAATGATAATTACTGTTGCGAAAATTAGAAAGAACAATTCATATGATAATGGACAATGAATAGGATCAAAAGGGAGAATCTCAAGATTACTATATAATTAAATGCTATTTGCACCCCAGAGAGATTTTTTTTTTCTCTCTAAGCTATACTGGCAGGTAGTGTATACCTAGATAGCTGGATCATCTTTTTTTTGCATTTTTGTAGGGGGTCAGGAAAAATATATTTCAAGTTATTTTAATTATTAATAGTAGTTTTTTTCACTTACCACTTACTATGTGACACCCAAAAATTATCAAGAGAAGGCTATATTTTCTGGTCACAAATTCTGTTTACATATTTTTTAAGCTATTAACAAGGTGATAGTCATAAATGGATATCTGGTGATAAGGTCCCAGTATGGAACAGTAGTTTTTCCATTATTAAAGATAGATCAATTTTCATGTTATTAGAAACAATTTTAGATGTGCATAAACTCACAGTTAGGATCAGCAAAAGTTTATTTAGGGAATATCTAGCAAGATTAGTTTTTAAAAAATTTTGCCAAGTTTCAACTTCTGCAGGCATTTCTCCACCCTTCATTAGAAACTGGGATGTTAGGAAGCTGATGTCTCTTGAGGAATGCCTTTAAGAACAATTACATAATATTCTGAACAGATGTCAACACATTAAGGAATCTTTGCACGGCAAGTGTTGAGATAGCTATGGAACAAAATTCCTGAAGTTACAATCACACTCCACCAATTCCTTCATTCTTTTGCCCCCAGCTGCCAATATTTTCAGATTATTTCAAATCAGATTTCAAAACATTATTTCAGCATTATGTTATACTGCAGTGTAGCAGGTTCAGTTGAAACCAGGCAGAAACACCAATTACGTGTAGTGGTTTTAAAATTGCCAATTTGAAATTGCCCGGCCAACATACCAAAGAATGTTGTGGGTTTAGAACTAGCTAAACTCACTAGTACACTTACTTATTTTCTGTTGTGAGATATGATTTTAGAAGAAAGGAAAAACAGGCTCAAACTTAGACTATAAGGAAAGTTTATTAACAAAACTAAAAAAACAAAATGAAAAGGAAAAAATCAAAATGAAACTTTTAGAACACTTCTCCCCTTGCCCACCTTTCTCTCTTCTACTTGACAACATAGAACAAGATCTGGGATTTTTTAAATCAGTTATCACTTCTACAATAATCTTTCTTCAATTCGCATAGGGTGAGGAGTTTTCTTTTTCAACACTCTGGAGATATGTTCACAAGAACAGTTTTCTTGTGGCTTTGCATCTTCACAAAACAGCAGCTGCCCGGTTTAGAAAAAACTCTGCTGTTGTGAAACTCCTCCCATTTTCAC
>VWYI01023230.1:77722-98017 GCA_013399455.1 Anthoscopus minutus
CAGCTCGGCACAGCCAGAGGCGAGGGTGGCCGGAGGCAGAGCCTGGACCCCGCTCCGGCTGGACGGGCTCCTCTGTCCTCTCAGCCTGCCCGAGAGCTGCTGGGGGTGGGGGGCGGCCCAGCCCGGCCAGGCCCCGCCAGGCCACGCTGGAACCAGGCCGGGCCTCTTTCCCTCCCCCCTCACAGCCCCGACACCTTCAGAAGCCGGAAGCCAAAGAAAGCAAGTTCAGAGTTTCCCGGGCTTTAAAATGGGTGTTCATGGGGGTGGATTCTGATTCTCAATGGCTTACAAAGCTGTCAGTTCTCCGAACTGGGCAGCTATTGGCTCTTTCTGAAGCTCTCAAGAGCCTCTCTCAGGAGAACTATTTCCATAGATGTTTCCCTTCCTTCCTCCCCAATATTAACTAATGTCAAACCAGCACATGCAGGTAGGAACATCGGTGATTAACAGTGTGATTCACATGAATAAGTTGCCCTGAATAGATGAGCAGGCATGATGACTGATGACCTTGGAACACATGGAAGATCATTAGTACCTTCATGCATCAAGAATAGGTGGAGGTGGGACCAGGCATTTTTTCTACAGGGTATTTTTCTGCAATGGCTTCAGCTGGTGGGAAAAGTCT
This sequence comes from Anthoscopus minutus, assembly GCA_013399455.1. Lineage (NCBI taxonomy): Eukaryota > Metazoa > Chordata > Aves > Passeriformes > Paridae > Anthoscopus > Anthoscopus minutus. Next base: position 78,348 of record VWYI01023230.1, read on the forward strand.
GGTTTTTGGCACTCCAGAACACAGCAGGCTGAACCCAGAACATAGGTGTCATAATTTAAATGAAGCTATAGTTTGAGCTCTAATCAGAGTGCACTTTGTATCTTGTAAAAAGTGTTTAGCCCCAGCCATCTGGAAAGCTACTTCTTTCCCAGTTGTATAAGCCTATAATCAGCCATTTTAATGTTGGTAAATCAACCACTGAAGGTGTTTTAATATGACATATACTCTGATAAGTCAAAATATGCCTGCACTGGCCATAAAACTTGGCATAAAAAACGATTAATTGCATGTTTTAGTCCCTAAATTCTAAAGTCGAGCAAGCATAAGCAGCCAAAGACAACTACAAGACAGGACTGTGATGCATCATTTTGCACCCCCTACCTCCACTGGCATCCTGAGACCATCAAATACTTGTGCCTGTACACCAATGCATGCAGTGTGGGGAGCAAACAGGATGAACTACAGAACCACAGGCAGTCACAGGGCTTTGACCTCGTGATTGTGGGGCCTTGGTGGGATAGATTGCGTGGCTGCAATGTTGTCGTGCAGGGCTTCTCACTGTTCGAGAGAGACAAAGAAGGCACAGTGGTGGAGTTGCCTTCTGTGTGAGGCCACACTTGAAATATATTGAGCTCTTGGAGTGGATGATGAGCAAGTCAGGAACTTATGGGAAAGGATAAAAGGGTGGACTAGTAAAGGTGACATCATGGGGTATGTCTACTCTGGGCTGGAAGGGAATCCTGATTTTCAAAAAGGGTAAGAGGAAGGGCACAGGGAACTACTGGCCAGTCAGTCTCACCTTAGTCCTTGGAAAGATGATGGAACATCTCATTTTGGAGGCCATCTTTGCCCACATGGATGACAGAAATGTGATCAGGAGTAGTCAGCAAGAATTCATTAAAGGTAAATCATGCCTGACCAACCTGATTGCCTTATAAAATGGAACAGCTACCTGGATGAATGAGTGGAGAGCAGTGGATATTGCCTGCCTTGACTTCAGGAAGTCTTTTGGCACTGTCTCTTGTAAGGTCCTCATAGGCAGACTCAGAAGTGTGGACTGGATGAGTAGACAGCAAGGTGGATTGAGAGCTGACTGAATGACAGATCCCAAAGGGTTATGATAGTGGCACAGGGTCTAGTGGGAGGCCTGTGGTGTCTCTCAAGGTTCAATACTGAGCCCAGCATTGTTTAACTTACTCCTCAATGACTTGGATGAGGGGCAGATGCCTCCTCAGCAAGTTCACTGATGGCACAAAGCTGGGAGGAGTGGCCAATACTCCAGAGTGCTGTGCAGCCCTTCAGCAATGCCAGCAGGTTAAGGGAGATGATCCAACCCTCTACTCAGCCCTCGTGAGGCCTCAGAGAGCTGTGCTCAGTTTTGGGCTCCTTAGCACGGGAGAGAGTCCTGGAGTAGGTTCTGCAAAGGGCAAATAAGATGATGAGGGGACTGCAACACCTCACTTATAAGGAAAGGCTGAGGGAGCTGGGTCTGTCCAATCTCAAGAAGAGACCTGAGAGGGGACCTCATCAACGTCTGTGAGTATCTGAAGGGAGGCTGGCAAGAGGATGAACCAGGCTCTTCTCAGTGGTGCCAAGCACAAGGTGGACAAGAGGCAACAGGCAGAAACTGATGCACAGAAGTTCCCCCTGAGGGAGAACTTTGTGATGCAGGTGACTGGGCACTGGAACAAATTGCCTAGAGAGGTTGTGGAGTCTTCCTCACTGGAGGTACTCAAGAACCATCTGGACACAATCCTGTGCAATGTGATCCAGAATGTTTGAGCAGGAGGTTTGGATCAAATGACCCATCCCTTCCAACCTTGTCCACCTTATCCATCCATATACAGCTAATATTTGCCCTCTCATTGCTGGGTAAAAGACACTGCAAGTACCAGTTAATTAAGTATGATAGATCCATTAGCATAAATATCTGAGAAGTTCCCTTGTAACATTACATTTTGAAATCTCACCCATCTCCAAACACTGAATAATGAAACTCTTGCCTGAAACACATATTAGTGGTGCTATAATTCCAGATTTTATTCTGGAAGACCCACCTTGGCTCATGCTTCCCTGTTTCACAAAAATTATTGCTGTTTGTATGCTGAAAGTTGTTGCTTATATCCAAATTACAGAGTGATATTCATTTCATGTGGTAGACATTTGTGGTGCCTGCACATCAGGAAGATGTTTACACAGAGATGATGGATGGGTACCAGATCTAGAGAGTCTCTCAAAATGCTCTCAGTAGGTTGCAACGCTGGTTCCTCAGATGTCCTCTTGGGCTTTGGGGTCATGACCAAGAAAACACTGTGCTTTTTTTGTAAAGTGGATTTTAGGTTTTGAGTGGTTAATATTGGGTAGGAAATAATTGCACATTATAGTATCTGTTTTGATTTTGTTAGTAAAATCCATTATTAAAGGGGATATTCAGTTGAATGACATTTTTCAGTGAAATGCTCTTCCAGAATAATAAAACTGTAGCTTTGAGGTATAACAGCATACCAGACTGAAAAACTAAAGTAGCATACAAAAGGGCAATGTGCAGGATAAATTAATTTGTACAACAATGGATCATAGCTGTTCTTCTGTTTCCTAAGAAGTGGAGGGTCTGTCTGTCCCATGTAAGTAGAATACTTTCAGTGGTCTTGTGTCCTCAATAGGTCTTAGGACAGGGTTAGAAAGGCCAATACACTTACGCATTGTCAATCACTGTCCTTCAGTGAGCTCAGCTCTGCTGTTTCATATGCAGGATCTTTTCCTGGATGAAACTTTTTCAGTACAGTCTTCCTTTTCTTGACTTTTTTGAGCATTTTTCTAGTTTTTCTGCCTAGTTCTTCTCTTCTAATGTAACTCTTCCATTCTGCTATTGTGCGGCTTCTAACTTGGAGGCATAGCTTGGTTTTGTTAAAGCAACACAATTTTTCTTTTTTGTTCCTTTTCTCATCTCTTACAGATAAAGCAAGGTATTAACTACTGATACCAAATGGTTTTTACCTCATGTTATGCTGTACTTGGTGCTAAAAAAAAAGAAACATTTTTTATTCCCTTACTGAAGAGTATTTTTCAGGAAGAGGAGTAAGATTTTAAAATCCTCTTCTCTTCTCTTCTCTTCTCTTCTCTTCTCTTCTCTTCTCTTCTCTTCTCTTCTCTTCTCTTCTCTTCTCTTCTCTTCTCTTCTCTTCTCTTCTCTTCTCTTCTCTTCTCTTCTCTTCTCTTCTCTTCTCTTCTCTTCTCTTCTCTTCTCTTCTCTTCTCTTCTCTTCTCTTCTCTTCTCTTCTCTTCTCTTCTCTTCTCTTCTCTTCTCTTCTCTTCTCTTCTCTTCTCTTCTCTTCTCTTCTCTTCTCTTCTCTTCTCTTCTCTTCTCTTCTCTTCTCTTCTCTTCTCTTCTCTTCTCTTCTCTTCTCTTCTCTTCTCTTCTCTTCTCTTCTCTTCTCTTCTCTTCTCTTCTCTTCTCTTCTCTTCTCTTCTCTTCTCTTCTCTTCTCTTCTCTTCTCTTCTCTTCTCTTCTCTTCTCTTCTCTTCTCTTCTCTTCTCTTCTCTTCTCTTCTCTTCTCTTCTCTTCTCTTCTCTTCTCTTCTCTTCTCTTCTCTTCTCTTCTCTTCTCTTCTCTTCTCTTCTCTTCTCTTCTCTTCTCTTCTCTTCTCTTCTCTTCTCTTCTCTTCTCTTCTCTTCTCTTCTCTTCTCTTCTCTTCTCTTCTCTTCTCTTCTCTTCTCTTCTCTTCTCTTCTCTTCTCTTCTCTTCTCTTCTCTTCTCTTCTCTTCTCTTCTCTTCTCTTCTCTTCTCTTCTCTTCTCTTCTCTTCTCTTCTCNGCGGATCTTGGTAGACCGGTTAGCACAGCTGTTCCAGATTGATTCATCTCTATAATATATTTAGTTACTTTAGCTATCTGCATATTTTTTACAATACTTTTCCTGCAGTTTTCCTCTCCCCTCCCCTCCCCTCCCCTCTTCTCCAAACCTCTCCTCTCCGAACCTCTCCAAACCTCTCTGAACCTCTCCAAACCTCTTCTTTTTTTTCATCTTTTCTTTTTGTTCTAGTGTTTTCCCTGCAATACAGTCTAACAATATCCTTTCAAAGACTACCACACATCTTCCTAAGCAGAGACAAGGGATTTGAAAGTAGTAAGACTAATAACTTCATTTTAACCCTTCCAAGACAGTCAGGCCTTTCTTTGAAGATAGCACCAGCCAGAATTAAAGTATGCTATTCATCAAAAAATCCCCAAAAATTGGAAAGATGTCCCTAATAATTCCTCAGTGTCCTGAGACCAAGGGTTTAGCAAATGGCATAAAAATTGAGAATGACCAATAAGCGTTAAACAACATTTCCTGCTTTTTGTAGGCAAGGATAATGGCATAGATGATCAAGTCAGCAGGGAGCAACGTGTATGCGAGAATAGGCTCAAAGAGATCTAGTTCAATGAGATATATTTAACCTTTCTGTCAGCTGAAAACTGCCAAAGATAAGCCGCCATTATCAGATTCTTTTGAACTAGGGGGAAAATACATTACACTGGAGAAACACTCTTTCCTTTTAAATAACACGATTGAGATATAACTTAAAGTTTTACTAATTGATTCTCTGTGAACAAGATAAAAAGTACATAAAGTTTCTTCATTCCTCCAGCAGTGTACTGCCAGTGATACCAGATGCAGTTCATAAACAGGACAAGAACATTTATCAACCACTCCCTCATATACAGAGGGTAAAGTATCTAAGTGTTCCTTGAAAAGCCTTTCTCTTTGAGATGTAGGATGATCAATTCCAGGAAGTTATTGTGAGAGCAAAATGTTTAAACTAGACCCTGACTGGCATCTTGATCCCATGTGAGTGCCAGTACAATGTGTTTTTTTCATATTTAGTCTAGTTAAATGGTCTAGACAAATGTCTGTCAGAGTATCACTGAGCATCTGCAGCACATGATATCCCTGCAGACAATAAATTTACTTTTGCACATAATATAGTTTAAAATGTATGAAAGGTGTTGTTAATTTGTACTCACCAGTGAAAACTAAGTTCTGTCATGGGAACTTAATTTGACGAGGATATAGCCTGGATCCCTTTGAAAACACAGTGGATTCTTTTTTATTTTATGTATCCATTTTTCAACAGCTATTATAAGTCTTATGGAATCTGCAAAGTTAGAGAAATTTGCTAGCTATAGTAGTAGCTGCTCTTTTTCAAAAAGTTAACTGCCTCTAGAATCCTTTCTGGTAAGGCAGGGTCTGACAGTCTTATGAATTTATTAATGATTTATATTTCTAAGACTGCCACTTCATAAATGTGAATATAAATACGCATTTCAGGTTAATCAACTGAATTGAATAAGAATCAACTGAATCAACTGAAATATGAATAAGAAATCTCTAAACCTAGATTTCTACTTCTTATAATTATGTTTTATCTCCTATTTTTATGGCAACTGTAGAAAGATATTACTTCTCAGTCATTATATAGATGAATTAGTCAGTATATAGAAAAGAGGGATAGGGTAGTATCAATTCTTCCTTCTCCAAGAATTCAAACTAAGTTGATGACAGCAGGCATGAACATATTGTTAGGAAGTCTCTGCCATATTCTTGTTCTTGAAGGATCTCTATTCATACTATACTAAATAGTATTAATGAGATATGGCTTCTGGGTCAGCTGCTTAGTTTGGCAGGACATTGTTTCCATACCCATTAAACAGTGATTCAAATCTACTCTGACTAGCAGTGTCTGGACAGGACACCTGAAGAAGGAATGGCTGTTACATATTCATGGACTTTTCGGTTCCGTTCATTTTATCTTTTTTGTGTGAGAAGGAAAGGGATTCTGACCAGAATGTTAATAAGGTCAAAATAGGTGCACAAGTTGGCAGAGAAAAAAGAGCTGAATCATTGGAAATACCACAGTGCTCCTTTAGTGGCCTGGCTTTCAAGATGTGCAGGAATGATTCAGAGGGTAGGACTAATAGGGGTGCACAAGGCTGTTAAAAGAAAGTTCTGAAGTATAAAATGTTTTCCTGCCTCTTAACTCTGATTTAATACTGCAGAAACAACCTCCATTTTCACAAGATGGTGATGAAATAAGGGAAGGACTACCTACATAGCATGCAGCTAAGCTTCTAGGTTGCTTTGCTTGAACATTTATGACCCCAACTCCAAAGCAAAGTGAAACAGCAAAATCTGTACCAATTAGTGATCATGATGTATATACACTCAAGGCACAAATTTAAGTGTTACTTACAAGTGAAATTTTACTGAAAAATAATTTCTAATCATTATGTAACAATAACTTATAGCATTTATATGGTTTTTAAAAGAAAGCTTAAAATAATCTAGCCTCAAGTGTGTGCAGTTTAATTTCATTTTCTGTATAAGAAAATATTATTATCTCTAAAAGTTTTGTATGGCACCATTTTTGTGACCTTATGTTAATTTTCTCCTAGTGTATTTCTTGGACTTTTTTTTATTTCGTTCTAATATACGGCCATGGTAAGTTCAAGGGCATCAATATTTATTTCTGAATGTGTTACATTGCCAAGTGCAAAAATGAGGATCAGAAGCAGTTATAAGAGATGAAATGGTCAACCAATCAGAAAAGATGGGAGAAGTCTTATTTGATTTACAGATAAAGGATAAAAATGTGTTATAGGGGGAAAATGTCACTGGTTTTACTGCTCTGTTTTCTTGCTTCAGTAATACTCTGAAGGTGCTATAGCATTAGAGAAACCCCTGAGCAGCTGGAGGACTGAAGGACATTGAAATCTTGTCCTGTCCTTACTTACTAAATATAGAGGTATACTGCACAGAATTTTTCAAATCCTATACAGCAAGCAGCAATGGGAGACTTGGTTATTTTAAAGCACTTTGTACCTCCTGGATTAGAGACTTTCTACAATATTGTTACTTATCTTTCTCATAGGCTATCTGATGGTGGGATTCTCATTGGACAGAAAAGGCAGGTGAAAGCAGATATTTCTCTTGGCTGCACTCTGATGGCTTTCATGGTCTCAGGGAAATGTTTGATGTATTGCAAATCAGACGCAAAACACTGAACATGCATCATGGTTCTGTGGTGACTGCCAGGTAAAAGTCTGGTCCAGCTTCTCACAGAGTGTGCATGGAAATGTGCACTGAGAAAGGTTATTTTGACTTTGAGTATTGGTAATTCACCCTGAGAACTCTGGCAAGGAACTTGCCCCCTGGAAACAGGATTAATTGCAGTAAGTGTAATGTGCTAGGACATAAATGAAACAGAGTTAAAATGTGCCTCATCTTAAAGGCATGAAATATCAGGATCTTGTATCATTCCTGTTGAGAAGCGCAGGATTTCTGCATGCAGCTGACTCACCATGAAAGGCTCTGTCACGTGCTGGAATTACCAACTGCCAAGTTTTGAATATGTCCACAATAAGATAAAAATTAGATCAATGAATGGGGTGGGTCGTAGGTCGAAGGGATCAAAGAATGGAAGAGAACAGAGTTCTCTGAGCAAAGCAGATGTGGAGCAATGCTGTTTGTCATAGTTGTGGAGAGAACTGCTGGAAGAGGTGACTGAAACAGCAATAACAACCTATCTCAGGATGAAATAGACTGATGTAGGGCATAATTTTACATAGAGTGAAAATTATCACTTTTTAAATTAAAATCTTCAATGTATAGAGAAGATTTTCATTTTGATAGAAAATACTCCATTTGCTGAAAGACTTAGTTTAATTTTTTGGGGAAAAAAAGCAAACTCACACCTCTATCAATTTCCCCCAATCCTATCTATACACTTAATTTCTGTGCATGTGCTGCTTTTGGCTGGATTGGAGTTAATCCCAGCTGGGGTTAAACCATGATGCTGCATAACAGACTCAGTTTTTCTTAAAACTTCACAATTCAATATAATCTTCCAGGAGAAGCCATCAAAAGCACTTTCACAACAACTTCAAAAGCCTCTCTTAAATCTGGAGGAACTGGCTATCAAAGACTGTCAGCCAAAGCACTAACATAATACCATCAATTCAAGTCATGATCTAAGTAGACAATAATGTTTCACTCTAGAGCACTTTAAAATAGTTCCTCCTTCCTCACACTGTAGTACCTGATTAGCAGAAAGCTGTGAACAGTACAGTTCTGTATTCTAGTATTTAAACAAATAATAAGAAAATTTTCTGCAATAAGTGTCACTGTTGGGTTATTTTGTAATTCAGTATGAGCATGAGCCAAAGCACGTGGCAACAGGAAGGAAAAGCAATGATATCTTCCTGAAACCCATCAGCTTATTATGGAATTAGGCTCCGTGGAGATGACATCTGAACTCCTTTCTACAGAATTTTCTACTGCAAGCATGAACTGATAATAAGGATAGCCTGTTTAAAAAATCAGTCTGTTTTATGAAATGGGAATTTATTTACTTTTAATTAGAGAAAGTGTCCTGAGGAAAAAAGGTCTGTTTATTCTTTGCACTTCATCAATTTTTTCTTTTGTAAATTAGTTGCTGTTAGGTTGCTCTGTGTAGTTTTCTAACTCTTCTCATGCCAGCAGCTGAATGTTTGTTTCCAGAGGCATTGATTATTACTAAAATTTTTGCAAGAAGGCATGGCAGAGTATATTTCTTTTGAAATGCTGCCATGCCCAGGTCTTGAGTAAGAGCTGAAACTACTGAAGTCTTTTTTGGTGACATTCTGCCTAATACGTGCCCTGGAACTCTTTTTGGAATTAAAAAAGAACCCACTGAAATAATACTGTTATAAAAACCACAGTTCTTGAAAATCAGAATTAAATAGAAAAAAATCTGATTATGAACTGAACTAAAAGTCAGATTAAAAAAAGAATTCTTCTGAGTGCTTTAATAACTTTTCTTTTCTTTTTATTTTTTAGGTTATTCTTTTCCTGCTTCAGGACAGTCCTTCCCTCCCCTTAATGTGCCAGAACAGCAGGGCTTAGTCATCTCTTTCCCTTCCTCTCCTCCCCCCAGTGACAGAACTTTTCATTTATGCTTTCATTCTTTGAGAAAGCTAAAGCAACATTTGTGTTCTCCTCATGATTTATCCGTAATCCCCTGAAGTTCAAGGAAAACTTGAGCAGAGAATTTTTCAGAATATATGGTAACGAAATATGCCTCAGAAGAGCTTCTCAAGTTCCCAATTTAGAACTCTATATTTTTTTCCTTTCTGCTGTTGTGAACAAGACCATAAGTAATATTTTAATGTTGATCACTGACTCCTGATCTAGGAAAAAAGGATTCTCTTGGGAATCTGTTAACACAGTGTAGTTACCCAGAACAATTACTGCCAGGCAATATGGACACCTTGTCACCTGTAGGGATTAAGGATTTGGCATCTTCAGGCCCATTCATATTTAAATTGAGAAACTTGGGCATGATGGTGGTACTAAATCTTCATGAAAAGGCAAGGAAAGTAATTATCAGTGAGCCACTGTCCACTTAATTCTTTTTTGTTGTTGTTTTTCTAATTGCATGTGTGTTAGTTTCAGGTAAAACAAATAGTAGCTTGGAGATTTTCATTTTATCAAAAATGTTACCAATATAAAGCCATTGATTTTTTACTTTATAGTGCTGCTGCTCAATTTAAGCTATTTTAGAGAGACTTTGATTTGGAATGTCCAATCCAAGTATGAGCAAGTGCCATTTAAACATAATTAATTGAAACTCACCATCCATCCTTTTAAAACCAGTAAATTCATTAAACCAAGTTGATGAGAATTGGGTCTAAAAGGGACCATTCAGAGTCACTGGCTTGTCCATGGACATCAATGGGAGGTAGATCCCATTGGCATTTAAATCACCATTTTCCCAAAAAATATTTCTCTTTTCCTTTGACTGTTATGTAAGAATAAGCGGTTGCTATGGTAAAGGGAGAGAATGTGGCATAAGTTCATCATCTAGCTACCACAAAACCCAAAGAACCAAACCCAGACTGATTTCAATGACATATGCCGTGTATCTATGTTGGCAGTGCAGAGGTGCTCTGTAGGGATGGTAACCCATGCTTCACTCTGCCAGAGTCCTCTGGGAACTCTTGAGTGATTCCAGTTCTGCAAAGGGCTGAGCAAGTTCCCAGGCACCTCTGTGGCTCCCGCTAGCTTGCTTTGGGATGCCATTCAGAAGCATAAATCCAGAGAGAGATACTGGGCACCTTCTGAAATTGGAGCTCTAAAAGACAGGTCATAAGAATAGGTGACTGCTAAATGGAGTGTGGAGAGGAACTGATAATGTTTCCACTGTAGGAAATTCTCTGGTTTTCTCAAACTGTTTTATATTTAGTATGCATCCTGACTGCTTCCCTTTTATGGGATGTAGTTGGTTCTTAAAGGGCAATGGTTACTAGCAGGTTTTTCCAATTATACTTTGGTTATTGATTAAGTATCAAATAGTAATACTTTACATATCATAGTTCACAAAACAAAATTGTTGTGGCAGGCTAGTGGATGCATTAGATATAACTTCTAGCATTCTTTAAATTTGCATATCACATAACTGGTCTATTTGTGCCACTGGATGCATTAATTATTTTCAGATTGATTTTTAGGGTATTTATAGTCAATGGCTACACTTGCTCTTCTGAATGGCTCTTCATTTCCACAACTCGAATTTTTTTTCACAAGAACCAAAAGATGTGTGAAAAATAAATAGAACAATGCTGCAAGTCTGTTTTTGCACAGAGTACTTCTAATCAGATCTCAGTTTTAAGTTTGAGAGTTCTGAATGACAGTTTACCTCAGTATTTAATTCAGTCAGCTAAAGAAAAGGAGAAGTGAAAGAGTACAATCTGAACACTGCAGATCTTGTCCTGAACAGTAGCTCATTGTCGGTATGTGTATTTGAACTTAGGAGTTATTTCCTCTTTTTCTTGTCACTCAAAAGGAATGAAGTCCAGCAAACCATCTGAGCCTTTTGGGGAAAAGATAGAACAGTTCTAATTGGTACATGACAGAGAGAATACATGAACACAACCCAGGAGTTTGTTCTGCTGAAAGCATCATATTATGTTGTTTCCCCATGGATAGAAACTGGAAAAGTCAAGGTCTTTTCTTCGGGTTTCTTTACTCCCGTGAAAGTATTTCAAATTACATACACTGGTAAAACTATCACAGTAAATTTTATAACTACATCTATACATTACTGAAATAAGTTACCTATTAAGAAAGGGGAATTTGCCTTTATTAATTTATTCTGACATATCCAGGGCTTGGCTAAAGGTCACTGGCAAAGAAAAACTCCTTGGATTTGTGGGTGGTTTTGTCTTAAATGCAGAGAGTTTTCATTCTGTAACAGACTTGGACACAGCCCCTGCCTGTGTCTGAATACCCTCCTGCTCTTTGGACATGGTCCTTGAGGCTTACCTGCCTTACTGCCTCAGGCCTAATAATACTTTCAGAAGAATATTCACCAGATGCTGACTGGAAAATTGCTGTAGCCATTCTCTGAGTGGCTTACAGGGAAAGAATAACATCTTCATTGAGTAACATTAATTTTTAGTAATTATCATTCAATAACAATTTAATGTGGCATATATTTTGTCATTTAACTAGTGTAGTTGTTGTTGCATATTGCAGTTTTATTGATATTTTGTATAATTTACTGATAGGCAAACCTTCACCTGTTTATATAAAAATTATAATACACAGAAATATATTGTATAATGCTCATATCTAATTGCAGATATTACAAGGAGTAGCAATTTGAGAATAATATGATTGCTAATTATCAAATGAAATGTTTCCATGCAATTAAAAAGATTACTTTTTTTAACCTGTATTTTTTGTCTACTTTGAAAAGCTTTTCAGTTACCTTCTGTCTCTCTTGTTTATTGGGCACTCAGATTCTCTCTAAGTGGTAATGTCATTGAAATCGAAAGAAATTATCAGTGTCTGATCCCAAATAATTTACTTATTTAAAGACATTATATAAATAACCCAGAATCAACTGGCCTGGTGGCACTCCATGAAATAATTTATATCCTGCTTGGACAAGTTCCAGAGTCTGAGGGAGTCATTGAGAAGGAACTAGAGTAACTGGGGACAGAATTTGATCTGTATGAATTCCTCATTCAAATACAGGCATTCTTCTAACTACCAGCTAGGAACACTGAAGCTAGAGTTTATTTTTTAAAGTATAATTAACACCAAAATATCTTCAGGCCTTAGTTACTTTTACTTCCACACTACCCTGTTTCTTTCGTAGGATCCCAAATAATTTAAGGTGGAAGGGAGCTCTAGAAGCCATCTGTGCCAGATGAGAGGACTCAAAGGAAACAGGACTAGAAAAATATGTTTGCAAATGCTAGTGTTCAGATATACATTAGAACCTAAGATTTTATGTGTCACTACACCCTTTATGGTATACTCCTTTTACCATTAAAAAAAAAAAACATTTCACATTAAAAGATATTATTTCTCTCAAAAGGAAAAAAAAGCCCCTTTTTTCTGGTATACTGTTTTATAAATATATCACATTTTTTCCTGGGCATTTAAAAAGCACTGCATTACTATGCTGTCCACACACTAGCGTAAAGAGATGTAATCTAATTTTAAAGTTAAAATTGAGCAGTTAGCATGCTTGGGTAGCAAAAGTCCTGTCAGCAATGTCTCCTGCATCTGAACATCTCTTCTGTGGTCAGAAATGTACAGGGTTTTACTGCAGAATATTCTTCCTGATTACCTTTCTTTGGCTAGTTTTGAGGCACCTTAGAGGTCTGTGCTCAACGGTGAATTTTGTAGCTTTCTGACCCCCTAGAATGGCCACACAATCCAGCAAGTGTGGTATTGCAAGGAGTTCTGCTCCAATAATACCTTCTTTTTCCTTTAGTCTTTCCAATTACTTGAACAAAGGCTCAGGGAATGTGTCCTTGTGTTTTTATTTTGCCCAGTATCGTATTAAGACTCTCAAGAAAGGAATTAAGTTTTCAGTCAATATTTGTCCTAAAAAAACCTAGGATGTTTTCTCTTACAATCCCCTCACAAGTCTAGATTATGACTTTTTTGGTATCTCCTTCCAGCACTTTGTCTTTCTGTGTCATCTTCAATTTGGGGGAAATCCCAAGTGGTTTTTTCAATATGACAGACAGGGGAATATATTCCTTCACTTCTGTAAAAAGCATCAGTACTGAAGTGACTTACTTTGATTATGGAAAGATATGGCAGAAGTAGAAAAACTTCTTCAAAAAAAAGCTATGAGAATTGACAGAATTTGCTCCTTTATTCAGTTTTTTTAAACAGCTTCTGCCTCTGCCAGAAGTTGCAGCAGGACTACTCTCTGTTCTGTCAGGATATCAGCTGTGGGTAATAATTAGGCACCACAAAATAACAAATTGCTGGGTCTGCATTTTGTTCCTCATTTGTCTTTCCTCAACTGTCCACTACATGTCAAAAATAACTGTCACTGTTGGACTGTCTATTAAAACTTCATTATTATTATTATTATTATCATCCAGCTAGCTAATTTGTGCCAATCCTCTTCCCTCCCATTATTTTTTCCAGAACACTGAAAACAGTCAATTTGTCAAGGACATCAATTTTCTGTTTTGCCCTTGGTGCAGCCTGAGTTCACCATGGGCAAACAGAATCTCTGGGGTCACAGGGCAGGGGAAGGAAAACAGGGAAGAGAAGACAATAGGATGGCAAAGGGGATGCATAAGTGAATATGGGGCTTTCAGTAGAAAAGCCATGAAAGATTCCACAATGTTCTTTGTTCAGGAAACCCTCAACAAATTGTGTGCAATGTGATTTTATTGAAATGTCTGCTTTCCCTGTCAGCAATTGATATGATCCCTGTGCATGTTTATTAGGAATTATTGTCTATTCCTTCCTGCCTTCTCCAGATCTAACATACCTATTTGCATTGGAAGTATCTGTAATCACTTTCTAGGATATCTTCTGTCATTTCATCACCATTAATTCTCCGTGGCTCTAGTTTTGGTAGGTGTTATGCTTTTTGCGTCTTATGCTACTGTATTTATTGGGCAATCTGATAAAGCTGGGGTCTCACTAAGGTTTAGAAATGCTTTATTTAAACCAAACTGATAGTTTTATTAGTAATTATATAAATCTAGCAAGGCTGGTGTCATATTTTGAACCATATCTGTAGAAATGGGCTGAAAAAATAATACCAAACTTCTTTATGAAAATAACATTGCCAGGGAAATAACAGGAAGTACAGTTGAGCAAATAAACTTTGGTCTTGAGAGACTAAATACAAATATTACAAAGCATTACAAATAGATCTGGTTTGATTAAGGGCATAGACTTTTTGGAATGCCTTGTAACTTTTCCTACACAAGCAATAACAATAGTGTGCAAATGACTGAAATAAAAAAGAAAAATAAATTTATCCACTGAAGAATAAATGCCATCAATGGCCATTAGTAGAAGTAAAGGAAACAAAACACAACCTTGAGAGTTCAGTATCAGTAACATAAAGTATCACTGAGGTGCAGTAAAGGACTTGTGAAAATAGACAAAACTTTCTCATTTGGGACCTTTTAATCTAGTCTGGGAGGAACAAAACCTAGAAAGTATAGGAAACATCCCTGTATTTTCAGAGATATAATGGGACACTAACAAAAATCTTCTCCAGCTCTAACTTCTTTGAATCAATTTTGGGCAAAACAACTTGAAATGCTGATGTTAATTAGAAACTTAAAGACATTGCTGCAATACCTTGTCGTGGTCAGGGAAGTAAACAAATTACAGTGATACATCAGCAAAGCAAAGAGCAAACACCAGGAGAAACCAGTAAACAGAAATCCACTAAGGCAAGCCTAAAGTATTTTGTTTGGCCAGTTTCACTGTACTTAAGAGGGAAATTAGGTTTGTAAAGAAGAGCAAGCCCTTACCTATGATGATATATTTTTATGCTGATTTTCCTTAGAGGAAAAAAATACCTTAAGATTCCCTGTTACAGGATTTTTATACTAAAAATGTAAGTAGGTTCAATTCCACTTTGCAATATTTTTCTCTTATATGTCTTGATTTTAAAGTCTAGCTTCCATCTGGGCCATTCATTTACAGATCTAAAATGTCTCCTGTTTGGGCTTTCATGGCTATCACCTTCTTAGGGTTTCTACCATGAAATTTAGGACAGAAAATGACTGTATCTTGGATGTAGAAACATCTTGGCTGCAGACTTTCTCACTGTTACCAAGCATCTTTTCACATTTCCAATTTATACCAAACCTTGAGAGACTGTTTCTAAGGTGATATTACCATAATTCTTGCTCATATTTACCATGATTTCTCTTTTATCCTGGACGCCCCTTTTAATCCTTTATTTTTTTAATGTGTCTTATCTTGCTTATTTCAGATGTTAAAAGGGTGTGTTTTAGTGTAGTTTTTCTTATATTCTATCATGTTTTTAAAAACATCCAGAAACTCTAGATTTATCAGGGGAGTTCTCATTTTGACAGTTAAATTGTTTTTGTCATAAAGTGGATATTATAAAACTCTTTGAGAGGAAGCATGAAACTGAAATAATGGGACAAAGATCAAAGCCAGCAGCTACACAGAGTTTCTTGAGTAGAATCCTCGACTGGCAAAAGGAAGACAGCTGATGGCATTTTTTTAAACAACTAATGAACACTTCTCAAGAGGTTAAGCCTTCTAATAGTTTGGAAGATGTAATAAAACTCATTTCAGACTAATACAGAGTTCCCAGTAATATGTCATATGTATGAAATTTGCCCTTTACAGCTGGTAATTTGTCACCATCTTAATCTTCTGTCCTACAACCACACACAGGATCAATCCTGTTTGTTTCAGTGCTTATTCCCAGAAAAACTGTAGTCTCATTTTTTCTGATCTTTCTCTAACTTTTTAATATAGATGATCGGATCATTTTTAGCAGTACTTTTTTGTATCAGTACTGAAATTGAATCTCAAATCCTTTGATTGACATGGTAGAATAACTGCCTGTAAGTGTCTGTATTCCTTTGCCAAAGTGCTTCTAGATAAATATAATAAATAAAATCCTAGTAAATTAGCAGAACTGGTAAAACATTAGTACATTTTCACCAATCTCCTTGATGTCTCACTAGGAACTTCTACAAATTCTGATTTGTAATTAAGATTATATTTCATTCAGTTATTTACTCACTCTATATGCATTTTAGTATCACTACAAACTTATTAAATTAAAATAGGGTTTTTTAAAAAGTTTTAAGTGAAGATCAGAGAATGTAAAGTGCAGAAAATAAATGTGGAGAATAGGCAGGAACAGAAGGAGAAATAACAAAAAAATCAATACTGATAAAAGAGGAGTGATATATCAAATGGAAAAAAGTATAAGACTTAGAGAATTTAGGTAATTTACTGAATAAAATGAAGTAAATTATCCAAAATAAGAGTCAGTTAGCATGATTTATGTGTTTTCTGGGACACTTTAGAAGTGTTTTTCCCCTTCCAACTGCAAGTAGTTAGGTATCATGTTTATATAATATGGCCTGTGCTTTGTGTACTACTTTGCTATTTACTGACAAGGAAAAGCACCATTCATTAAACAACCAGAAGCATTTTGTTCAGTGTTATGGGCTTTACTTACACAAGATCTGTCACAATAAAGAGGACTGCAATTACTAAGATCTGGCAGCAGCACAGTCCAAATGATAAATATAAAAGCTGTTTAACTACTGTTCTAGTAGACTATAACCTGCAATAATCTCTCAAATTATAAAACACTTCAGCATTTTCATCCTGTGTGGTCAGTTCTGAACATATGTGAATTTTCAGAAATTTTTAGAGGCCTATCAGGAAGGTAAATATTACCCATAAAATGTCTGATACAAATCTCAGTTTCTTATTTTCTTATTACTGCAAGGGATGCCTGCTCTATAAGGGAGAGGATGCAAAGGGGGTCAAATATATATATTGAAAACAAGGAAATTTTCATTCAGAACTGTGAAGTCTCCTTAATTGTGCTGCAGTAGGGTGTAGCCGTTAGTTTGGACAGTCTTAACTCCTTTTCCCCTGATATCTGGAAGAAAAGATCCTGTAAAAATCAGACACAAAGTCTATTGTTTATGAAGTTGGCATTAGCTGTTTCCTAACTACCTCAACACTCATGGGTTCGGTGGGATTTCTGTGTCATTAAATCAATGCTTTATAGCCCTAAGAAAAATGTGATGGGGGCTTGGGATTGAGTCATTATTTCCAGGACCAACTATGTTCAGATATTTGCCAGCCAAGTGACATTTTCAGCACAGACAGGCAGAAGTGAACAGCTGACTGGGCTGTAAGAAAATGATGCTCAGTTAACACTCATTTAGATGAGCTGGGGAGTTCCTCCTTGTTTAATACACATGAAATGTCTTACACTACTACTACACAAAATGTCCTACTTGATTAAATAAAATCACTACTGTCACAATACACAAACTGTCTTGCCAAACCAGTCTTTTCATCAGGATCAGGAACTTCTTTTTCAGGGGAATGTGTTGCTGGTAGTTCATTCTCAGTGGAAGATTTTCTTCCTTGCTTATCACAAACCTGGTCTTCACTGAAGAACCATAAAGCAATTACTTAACTGATCTGAAGAATTTTTTCCCTCGCCAGTCTTGCCTGGAGAAAAAGAACATCAGATGTTTGCTGTGATTGACTTTGTTTATTCAAACCTGATAAACCTAAGTATTTCCTTGAAAATGAATCATCCACTTTCTCTTTCAGGATTATTTCCTTCCTGGAAAGTCAATCCTCTGGTTCTTTGCTCAGAGCTTAGAGCCAGGCAATGTTACCAGACCTTGCTGCTGCTCTTACTGCTTAAGACCTAATTTAAAGTATTCCTTTCTGACCACACATTTTTTATTAAGACACAATCTTATCCTGATGCTGTCATCCTTTTTTTTATTTCTTTTTTTTTNGTAATTATACTGGTATACCACTGAAATACAAAAGTCTATTTGGTTACAGATATGGGGGCTTTTTGCATGTTTGGAAATAGGCCTAACTAGAGAAATGTGTGAAGTCTGCCACTACACAGTCCTGTAATATAGTTACCAAAATATACAGAGAAAGGTGGAAAATCAACTTAATTTTTCTCCTGGAATATAAAAAATATAGAGTAGCAAATCAGTATTTTCAAGTTTGAAAGATTACTGTGCTTCCATTCATCTTAAAGAAGTAAAGGAAGATATTTTATGTTATATTTTTAAAACCTCAGGAAAAGTTTTCCATGTGAGAACTCTAATTCTGGAATTGAGCTAGTTAGGTTTGAACATATTGGTGGCAGAAGTTAACCTGAGGTTTCACCCAATAATATACATTTTATTTCATTCCTGTATCACCTGCTGCTAACACAAGGAAGAGAAAATTTAGAGATGTTGATTTATGCAACTGCTGATTATCCACATTGGATAACAAAAACCAATTACAGGTAATGCAACAGTTTGTGTTTTTATAGAACGGTACATGAAAATAGTAAAACTGAATTAATTTCTACAATATCCCAAGAGAGCAGTAGCTTCTAAAGAAAAGCAAAGAGGAAAATAAATAGTTTTGTAGGAACAAGTTATTTTCACCCTAATTGTCTACCAAAACCAGAGTGAGCATCTTTACAGAACCATTAGCATATTTTCTATTCTATTTTTATCCAGAAGACTCTGTTTCTCTCTAGGCTCAGACTTCAGTGTTTTGCTTCTGGATAATTTCATAGTTGTGGTAGGTTGCTCCAGTGGCACGACCCACTTGCTTTAATCACTATACTGGATTCCAAATTGGTAAGGAATAATTGTATTCTGTTCTGTAATTCCAGTATTCTTCATTTTCTGAGGTCTGTAGTATTGTGCACGTAGAAAAAATGCAAGACATCCTGAGAAAGAATGATAAAAAAATAGTTCCATATTTGAAAGTACAAATGTCATTAAAATTTTCTATTTGAGCCCCTCAATATGTATATTTAGGATTGACTTATGTTATTTTAGCTGAAGATATTATTAAAATTTATTTTAACCTCTAAAATATATAATTTATTTGATAGAATGTGGTGTTTATTTGATAGAATGTGGTTACTTTATTTGAGTAAATACCTGTTGATATATCCATTATTTAAATGTTACAAAATGTAGGTTTTTTTATCAACAACAAAACTGCCTATATCAATAGCAAACTGCTTGATTTCTTGCACCAGATTGGAAAACAACTTGAAAATGCTGATTATCATAGAGCTAGCTTTTCTGACACCCTGAAAGCTCTCATTTCATTATCACCACCTGCCATTGCTGTATAGATTCGTAGGTGAAGATGAAAATTGGAATGAGTGAATCTTCCCTTATTCTAATGAAAAAATAACTATCAAAATTGTGCACTACCAAAGGAAAAATAATTAATGAGGGACTCCTCCTGGTCTGCCCAGGTTCTGCTGACTACAAAAAAAATCAGTACCCATTCAGGAACAGGCTCAATCTTGCTGGTATTTTGCTACATTTTGCCTGAAACAACATGAAAGCAATAGAACGGATGAGAGGAATTTGTACAAAAAGCAGCTGAAATCCCTTTGACTACTCTAGGTGAGGCTCTATTGAACCCCAAAACTGTGAGTACCAAGGCTGTTGAACCAAAAATATTTCAGGCTAAACTTTCCAGAAGCATAGATTACCAAAGAGTTACATTTTTCTGTCCTTGTTCTTGGAGTTTGGAGTTTGTTATGTATTGGTGTCATTAATACAGATACCGAATTAAAACATTAA
>VWYI01023231.1:17920-33876 GCA_013399455.1 Anthoscopus minutus
GGTGTGCCCTGGTGTGCCCCGGTGTGCCCGCTGTGTTGTCCCGGGGCAGCTCCAGCCCTTCCCTTGCTGGCCCGGGGCTGTGGTTTCCCGCCATGGCCACAGCGCCCTAAATGCTCTCCTGGCCCTTCCAGAGTAGCCCTGAGCATCCCAATCCCGCCCGCAACGCCCCTGGGGCTGGGGCAGGAGCTGCGGGATCCGGGAATCCCGGTGGAGTCCGGGTTGACGCTCCCTTTGTGCTCCGATCTCAGCTTCGGCCCCAGTCCCCAGCCGCTTTGGAATGCCCGGGCATGTCCCCGGGTGTCACCAGCCGGAGTCCTGCCACCGCGGGGTGAAGCATGGGTGAAGCTTTTCCTTCCTCCTTAGGGAGCAAATCGCCCTGCACCGAGAGCAGAGCCGGAGCTGCCGCAGAGGTCTGCGCTGTCCCAGCCTGTGCAGTGACAAGTGGCCGCGGCTGGGGACACGGCTGGCACCGCCCCAGCCGCCTGTTGTACCGCCTGCACCTCCGCAGGCGCAGGAGCGCACCCTCCTCCCGCCTATAGCGCCCGGCCACGTCTCCTTTCCTTTCCTTTCCTTTCCTTTCCTTTCCTTTCCTTTCCTTTCCTTTCCGCACCTTCCCGCACCTTCCCTTTCTCCCCGCTGGCCTCTGGACACCCCCAGCTTTTCCCAGGGTGAGGCGGGAGCTCGTCCCGGCTCCAAGGGGCTCCAGGTGCTTTGAAGGTGCGGAAGCAGCGCTGGAGAGGGCGGGAGGGGCTCGCAGCCTTTTCGTGCCGGGCAAGCAGCGCCCGGAGCCTCTCACTGCGGCGCCGGCTGCGCAAACCGGGTGGGTGCGTGGGTGACGCTCCTGGGGGCTGCGGTGACAGCGACAGAAGGGCCACCCACGGTTCAGGACAGCCCTCACGGAGCCCCGCAGCTGCCCGGTGCTGGCACAAGTCCCCAGCCTGCACCAGCGCGTGTCCCCGGCCCCACGGGAGCTGCCGTGGCCCAGCTGGCAGCGGGCACGGCTCCACAGATGATGCGAGGACAGCTCTGTGCTCTTTGGATTCCCACTTCCAGCTGGGCTGGGCTTTGGAGCTCCAGACCCCAGAGAGCTTCCCCACAGCGGGCAGCCACCCCCGGAGCCTCACAGGTGTCTCAGGGGCGTCCTGGGCTGGGGCTCTGCTTCTTGGCGTCCCCATCCCACTGCAGCAGCAGCAGCCTTCGAGCCACTCTGCCATCCCCATGGGAGTCTTGGATGCTCGGGGAGGGAGCAGAGGCTGTGCCAACACATCCTGGACCCATCTCGTCCCCCTCTGCCTCGTGACACGGTGCCCAGGGTCCCACACAGGACAGGGGTGAGCAGCACAGGGCAGCTGCCTCGTGCAGCCCTGCAATGAGTCCCCTTTGTCCCCGAGAAGCTGTTGGGTAGCAGGCACAGAGTCTGGCTGGAGGTTTGCAAAATGCCATCCCAAGCCCCTTTGGGCTGCAGGAAAACCACTAAACGCTGCTCAGCCTGGCCGGGAGGGGGACAGTGCCCACAGCCCCGGGGTCACAGCAGCCCCAGCTCCCTGGGCACGCAGCCACCCGCTCTGAGAGCGCAGAGAAAAGGAGAGGAAAATGCACCGTTGGTTCCAGCCCTGCTGCCTCCTCACTCCCCCCACTCATTTTGTCGCTGTCACACCCTGCCCGACAGCAGGAGGTGCCCTGAGCCCTGGAGAGGCTCTGTGGTGTCGGGCAGCGCCAGCCCCACCTCAGGAGGGTCTGTGGACCCCCAAAAACTCTGGAATCACTTCGCTGCTGTTTGCCCCCAAGCCCATCCTCTGTGTCCGGGCTGGCGCAGCCTGGCTGGGCTGTCTGGTTTCGGATGCTCTCACACTTGCTCAGATCCTGCCCCAGGCTGTGCCGGATGTGTGACAGTGTGCGGTGTGGGTGGCAGGGGGGATGGCATCGTGCACGGAGCCCCCGTTCTTCCATGTCCCCAGGGCCGGCATTCGGGTCCCATCCCCAAAGAGGCCCCGGTGGCGCTCCCAGCTGAGCGATGTGGAAGCCAGGCTGGTGTAGTGTCACTGTCAGAAGTGGTCCTGGTGACAAGGGTGACCTTGTGAGCAGCCCAGCCCCAAACACCTGCGGGTCCCTGGAGTCCCCAGGCTTGGCAGGAGCTGCTGCATGGACATCCCCGCTGGGATCAGCCCTTGGTGGGTTTTTCATCATCATGAGGATCCCCCAGAGCATCTGCTTGGGAGGAAGGGCTCAAATGCCCCACCGGGAAATTGTGCAATATCAGATCTGAGGGAGAAAATCCTCCTAATCCAGGGAAATCTTGGCCTGTCTACTTCTCCTCCTCATATGCAAGGCTGGCTTCACCTATCTGTGGTCTTTCTGCACAATCTCTGCCTCAAAGACCAGCTCTTTGTTCCCCTAAAGCCGTGTTTGCCCAGAAGGCAGCTCCTGAGCCTTTGCTCAAGGACAGGAATGCCAAAAGCATTCCCAGGAGCTGAGGAGCCCCTGGAACAAAGGCAGCAGAGTAATGGGGCTGGGGTCACACCCAGTGGGGAGTCTGGTCCCTAGAGCATGGTCAAGTGCCACCACAGGAGCCCCCTCTACTCTTGGGCAAGAAGTTTTCCTTGTGAAAAGTGAAACTGAGGCACGTCTTTATCCACATCTCTCTGGTTTCGAGTTATTTTTGTGTCGCTGATTTGAACACCCAACCCTGAAGCCCCACAGAAGACCCCAACCCCAGGGGGGTGGCACCCCTTGTGACACAAGGCAGTGCCAGGTGAACACACTGCGGGTGTATGAGGGGCCAGAAACTGTGAGTCAATGGTGACACCATCAGCTCAGCGCTCCCGAAATCTGGGGAGTGCCTGGAGCTGCGGGGCCACCCACCCTGCTCATCCCTCAGGTTCTGCTGCATCCCAGGTCCTGTCCTCCCTGCCCGCTCCCGTGCCCATACCCAGCTCCACGCGGCGCTCAGGGGATGGCGGGGGTGCCACGCCGACCCCCTGGGCTCAGCCCTGCTCCGCAGCCTGGTCTCAGGGCGATCTTTGAGCCAAGGGCAGCCAACCTGGCTGGGAGGTGGCACGAGAGGGGCTGCAAGGCCCCTTCCAACCCAAACCCTTCTGCCATTCTCAGGGAGGAAGGGCTGGGAGGGAGAGAAGGATGGAGTGGGGAGGCTGAGGGATGAAGAACGGGGGGGATGGAGGGTGATGAGGGGATATGGGACAGAGGAGAAGTGACGAAAGCGCCGAGACTCAAGGGAGGCAGCGCTCGGAGGGAAGAAGGAGGAGGAGGAGGCGGCGGAGGCGGCTGGAGGCGGGTCGCTGCGGCCCCTCCCGGGGCGGGCTCTCCCGGTACAAGGGCGGGCGGCGGCGGCTCGGCCCATTCATCGCGCACGGCATGGCCGGGGGCGGCGGCGCGGAGCGGTCCGGGGCCGGGGGGCTCCTGCCGCCCGCGCTCCGCCAGCACCGCCGCAGGGTGGGCACCGGGGACACGCGGAGGGGGGTCCGGGCTGGCTCGGGGCGGGGGGCGCTTCCCGGTGTCGCTAACGCCGATCCCGGTTGCAGGAGAGCCGCGAGCGGCTGTCGGTGTGCAGCAAGTTGTGCTACGCCGTCGGGGGGGCTCCGTACCAGATCACGGGCTGCGCCCTCGGCTTCTTCCTCCAGATCTACCTCCTGGACGTGGCGCAGGTACGGCCGCCGTGGGGCCGGGCTGGGGGACGGGATTGGCGCTGGGGACGAGGGTCCTGGAGCTCCCGGTGCCGCTTTGCCCGGGGGATGGAGCTGCGCGGGGCTTGGCAGTGCCCCGACCCCCGCCGGAGCCCCGGGCGCTGCGGGCTTCCCCCGCGCCGTTCTCAGGCGTGTTGTGGCCGCGTGTGCGGCTGCTCCGAGCTTGGGGTCCCCACGGGACAAAGCGGGGTCGTGGTGGCTGTTCTGGGGGGCACAGGACCCGTCCTACAGACCCGCAGCGTGCCGGGTTGGTGTGGAACACGGAGGGAAGGAAGCCGTGGAAGGAGGGGCCGTGGGTTCCCTTGTGCTGGCTTTGGGGAGCTCTGAGATGTGGGAATTCCGTGTGGAAGGAGCGTGGTGAGGCTGCGCTCGGAGGTGCTGGGAGCCTCAAATCCCTCTGAAGGAGGGAGAGAGACCGAGGGACTGCTCCCAAATTGTTGTGGGGTCACGGTAGGTAGGGCTGGGGTGTTCCTGAGTGGCTCAGAGGGGCACTGGGGGTTTGTACATCCTGACACAACTTCCTCCTCCTGCAGGTGGACGCTTTCTATGCCTCCATCATCCTGTTTGTGGGACGAGTGTGGGATGCCATCACCGACCCCATGGTGGGCTTCTTCATCAGCAAAACCTCCTGGACCCGCTTCGGCCGCCTGATGCCCTGGTAAGAGCTGCTGGTAGCACCCTGCATTCCCTGCCTGATGTGTCACAGCTCTCCCAGTCAGATTTGGGTATCCCCTGGCATGTGGCATGCAGGGCAGGATGTGCTGACGCCCTGTCTCACCCAAGTGAGGTGCCAAGAGCTCCAAAAAGCCCCAGGTACCATGAAGAGCTGGGTGGCCTCAAGTTTGTGCTTGTTTCTCTGGCCAGTCCCAAGCTGGTCCCGGCTGACCTCAATGTCACTGCACCTGCAAGCTCCAACGTCCTTGCCACCGTGCTGGACTTTGTTCCTGTGGTGGCTGCAGAGCCCTGGCGTGGTGGCAGCCAGAGCAGGTGGCATCACTGGGAGGAGGGTCGGGGGTGTGTGTGGCCGATCCCTGGTGGTGGAAGTGCCAGCTGACAGTCACGAGGGCGGGCAGGGAAGCAGCTGTCATGGATCTCGGTGTCTGCACGTGGGTGCTCCCGCCGCCCTCGGGAGCGGGGAGCTGGGTGAAGGAGCAGATGGGATGGGCTCTGTGAACCCCTAAATGGCTCATGCCTGCAGCCAGGGCAGGCTTAGGACATCCCTGGACACCTGTTCCTTCACGGGATGCGGAGCATTAATGCCTAAGTGGGGACAGGGTGGCTAAAATAACCTCGTGCGCCTGTGGGATCGCTGATGGTGGGCACGGGGGGAGTGGAGCTGGAGGGATGCAGTGCTTTCCCCCACAGATTATACCCTCTGCGTCCTGGCTTTCCTGGAATAGCTCTGGGCAGCAGCAGGCAGTTGTTGAAGGCAGGCTCCACACACGTGGCCTGAAATAGCTTCTCCCTGCCTGCAGCAGGGGCTGGGGTCTGGAGATTAGAGCAGGGCTGGCAGGGCTGTGTGGGAGAGCCACGGATGGCTCTGCTCGCCCTAATCTCGAGCAGGGGGTGGGACTGAAGTGGCCGCATTCCTGCGAGCAGCTCCTGCTCCGTTCAAATTAGCCAGAGCTGTTGGCTGGCGCTGGGCCCCTCGGAGCTCGCTGCTATTGTGCATGGCTCAAGGGCTGCCTGCTGAGTCCAATTTGGACGGAGTCAGGCTGATTTTAAACCTCTTAAACCCAGGTTTTTCTGGCTCTGCAGGGCTGCGCAGCCCCAGGCTGGTGTTGCTGCTGTGGCTGCAGAGCTGCTGGCGCTGCCTCGGTTTCCCTGAGTGCAAAGCCAGGAGCTGCAGGCACTGGGGTGGTCTCAGGGCTGCTGCCTGACCCCAACCCTCAACACCTGCGAGGTGACCCCGCCATGTGTGAGGGTTTATTGCTGGGCTCTGAAGGGGCTGATCTGTGGGACCAAGCCCAGCTGGCTCCAGCTCAAAGCTTGTGGCCGTTCCAGTTCCTCAGAAGGGAAAGGACACCTTCCCTGAAGGCCACCACCTCTCTCGCTTTCAGTTCTCCCTCTTTCAAACACTTTTTTTGGCACATTTCCTTCCACCAGCTCATCCACTGGCTGCTTCCTCCTCTTCCCCCCGCCTCATGGGCGTCACTGTCCCCAGCTCTGAGCTGGGATCCCCATTTCCTTGACCACTGCAGACTTCCCGCTGACTAAACTTCTCCTTGAGCTGTCAGTGACTGAGAAGCCCCTGGCTTTGACCTCCTCTGGGGGCAGCAGCCGTTTGCAGGCAGCGAAAGGCGGCCAGGAAGGGGTGTGCGAGCGGCACAAAGGAACACACCATCGAGCAGGGCCAATGAGCGCCGCAACACGTCACGGCAGCCGCCTCCGAGTGCCTTAATCACCTCGTCCTGGGTCAGGGGTTACTCTCAGTCACTCCTCTGCCTGCCAGGAGCTGTGGTCAGCCCTGGCTGGGCTCAGCTGCCCGGTGCTGGGGGGGAGCTGGCGCATCTGACGCTCAGGCGATGGCGAGCGTGACGCCGCTCTGGTGATTTCATTCAACATTTGGCTCCGTGTATGTGAGCGCAGATAAGCGGCTGCGAGGAGGGGCTGGAGCTGCTCGGTGCTTTCCTCCTCCCTCCTTCCCTAACGGGGTGACGTGGGCACAGAAAAATGTGCGTGTGTTGAGTCCTCTGCAGCCCCTGTCACTGCTCTCCATCCGTGGAGTTTCTGTTTCTCCTTCTCCTTGCTCCCTCCCAGAGTTTAAGTTTGGCGTCCTGTACGTCAGCTCGGATGGAAAGATCTCACTGTACCCTGGCTGTGAGTGGCTCTGTCCCGTGTCCAGCTCTGCTGGGCTCGCTCCAGGACCTCACAGCCTCTGTCCTGGGGTTTGTGGAGCACAGGGTGCTCGCAAATCCCCCAGAAAAATCTGTCTCTTAAACAGACATTTAATTTCAACACCTGGCTTGCTTCCCTCCTTCCTTCTCCCCTGCTCCCCTGAGCGATGGGGTGCCTGTGGTGTCCCGGGGTGCTGGAGCAGGGCAGAGCTTTGCAGCAGGACAGGGGCTGGATGAAGTGGGCAGATGCCCTTGCTGGCAGATCCTGCAGGAATTGCTGCCAAGGCCCAGCACTTGAGCAGTCCCCTCTGATCCTCTGTTGCATTTTGCATCCCATGTCACTGCTCCCGCAGCTCTGGAAAGCTGGGCAGAGGTGGAGGAAGGAGCCAGCCTGCTGCTGGTTCACTCCACTGCTGCCAGCAGAGCAGGGCTGACCCCAGGACCAGGGCTTGGGGGGCCTTGGCAGCAAAGCCAAGCTGGTGAGAGGTTTTTGGCTGCTGGGGAGCAGGGCTGAGTTGCCTGGCTGTTCCCCAGCTGCTTCCCAGCCCTTGCCAGGATGAGGGAGGTGATTGCATCCTGCTAAACACAGCAGAGCTGCGTGGGGGAGAGGTCAGGGTCAGGGGTGGAAGCCAAAGGCAGGAGCAGATCAGTCACTTCTGTGGAAAGAGGCATCTCTGTTAGTGCAAGGAAAGGTCTTCTCTGGAACTCTGAGTCAGCTCTTCCAGCCCTGTGAGACCTGAGCTGCTGCCTCCAGCATGGTTTGGATCACCCTTGGGGCAGCTCACGAGCCCCCAGATGAGATGCCTGAACCCCACGGGATGTGTGGGAGCAGGGAGAGCTGGGCTGCTCGGGCCGTGTCCACAAGGCTGACATTTTGTTCTCTCAAAGGATCATGTTCTCCACCCCATTTGCCATCATCTCCTACTTCCTCATCTGGTTTGTGCCAGACATCTCCACAGGACAAGTGATGTGGTATCTTGTCTTCTACTGTGCCTTCCAGACCCTCGTGACGGTGAGTCAGGCTCTGCTCACACCTGGGATGGAGGCTGCCAATCCCTGCCTGCCCCTTGCTGAGCTGCACAGAGGGGCAGAAACCACTCTGCCCCAGGTCCCTTGGGCTGTTACATCCTCCCTGAGCCAGTTCTCCTTGTGCCATTGCAGTGCTTCCACGTGCCTTACTCAGCACTGACTATGTTCATCAGCAGGGAGCAGAGCGAGCGGGACTCGGCCACTGCCTACCGTAAGAGCCCTCCCTTCCCTTTTTCCCTCCTCTTCCTTCCCTTTTTTCCCCCCCTCTTCCTTCCCTTTTTTCCCTCCTCTTCCTTCCCTTTTCCCCCTTCTTCCTTCCCTTTTCCCCCTTCTTCTTCTCTTTTCCCCCCTCTCCTTCTCTTTTCCCCCTTTCCCTTTTCCCTTTATCCCCTGGGGATTTGGAGGGAGCTGTAGCACAGCTGGGCTGCCTCATTTCTCCCTGGGAAGGGCAGTGGATCCCAGCTGGGAATGCTCTGCTGTGGATGAGGGCTCAGCCCTGCTGGCCTCTCCCTCCAGGTATGACCGTGGAGGTGCTGGGCACTGTGCTGGGCACTGCCATCCAGGGCCAGATCGTTGGCAAAGTGGACACTCCCTGCATTGGGAGCCCCTTCTTCTTCGGCCTGGCCAACTCCTCGGTGGCCATGGAGGAGCTGAACATGACCCACGACGCCGCGTCGCTCACGGACACCGTAAGCAGGGTTCCCCTGGCATGTGCTCCCCCCAGAGCAGGCTCGTTCCTGGGCTCAGCCCCTTCCCTGACTGCTGCTCCCTGTCTTGCACAGAGAAATGCCTACATGATCGCTGCAGGGGTCATCGGGGGGCTCTACATCCTCTGTGCGCTCATCCTGCTGCTGGGCGTGAGGGAGAGGAGAGGTGAGGCTGCAGCCATCGGGGCTTGTGGAAATGCTGCTGTTTGTCCCTCTCCAGGAGCCTGGCTGAGCTTTTGGCCCCTCATTTGTGGGTCTCCTCGAGGAGAGGGGCAGGTGGAGCTGAGCTCTGGGTCTGGGGAGATGCTGCAGGAGGGCAGGAGGCCAGAGCACCCCTGGGGTCTGGTAGATAACCTTTATCTCGCCCAGTTTTGGCCAGCCAAGGTTGCCAGTGCCAGCCAGGGCATCCCGGGGGGATGTGATATCCAAACTTCTGTCCTTCCCTCTCCCTGCTTATCCTGGGGGAATCAGCCAGGCCACTCCATGGGGCTGAGGGACCCTCGGGTGAGGGCTGGGCTTGCCCTGGCTCCCTTGGGCTGGGTTGCTGTGGGTGGCCAGGGGTTGTGGAGGTGCTGAGCAGTGGGATGGGGCACCCATGGGTGCTGTTTTGGGAGATCTAACGCTGATGTCTGCTCCCCAGAGTCCTCTGAGCTGCAGTCGGACGAGCCTGTCTCCTTCTTCCAGGGGCTGAAGCTGGTGATGAACCACGGGCCCTACATCAAACTCATCGCCGGCTTCCTCTTCACCTCACTGGCCTTCATGGTGAGCTGCCAGGGCTGGGGACAGGGAGCAGGGGGTGGCTGTGGGGACAGTCCCAGGGCTGGGAGCACGTGATGGATGTGATGGATGAGCCAGAGCTGCCCCGGGCAGAGGGAGGAGGATGCAGCCTCGTGCCCTCGGTGAATGGCCGCTTTCTTCCCCTGCCTGTGCCGGGGCTGCAGCTTTGTGGGGACAGACATGTCCCCCCTGACCCCTGCCTGCCTTTCCCACAGCTGCTGGAGGGAAACTTTGCACTCTTCTGCACCTACACCCTGGGCTTCCGCAACGAGTTCCAGAACATCCTCCTGGCCATCATGGTGGGTACGGCCCTGTGCTGGGCTCCAGTGGGAACTGGCATGGGATAGGGGCTGAGGGGAGGGACAGGGACACAGGGACAGTGATCAGAGGTCCCCTGGAACAAGGGGAGGGAGAAGAAGCTGCCAAATGTCCTGCAAAGGCCGGGTGGGTTGGCAGGAACAGCGAGACCTTTGTTCCTGTGTGAACAAGGCCACAGGCAAGGGAGACCAGGAGCCATGGAGGCCTTTTGTCCAAGTCCTGCCACTTGTCTCCCTCCCCTCCCCACTTTGAGAAAAGGATCTCAGTGTTCACTGCCAGGAACATGGAGCAAAACAGCTCCTTGAGAGCTCTTTCCAGCTTGCCTCATTCCTGGAAGCACATCCCGCCCTCTCCTCAGTGGGGTGGAAAGGCCCAAGGTGCCATGGTGCCCGCAGAGCCTGGCTCCTGGCCACGCTGGGACAACATCAGGTCCCTTCCCAGCAGCCAGGATTGAGTCCGGTCTCAGTCTGCCAGGGCAGCTGTGGTGCCAGGGCTGTGCTCTGGGGGAGGGAGAGGCCCCACACACCACGTGTGGCTTTGTGCCAGCCCTGGAAGCATGTGGAAATCACAGGTGCTGGAATTTGGGATGGGAGGAGGCCGTGCCAGTTTTTGCTGGGAAGGGCTTTTCTCGCAGAGAAGAGCCAACACCATGACCCTTCTCTTCCCACAGCTCTCGGCCACCTTGACCATTCCCTTCTGGCAGTGGTTCCTGACCCGTTTTGGGAAGAAGACAGCTGTCTACGTGGGCATCTCTGTGAGTGTCCCCTCAAGTGTGGCGTGCACATGGGGATGGGTGGTCCCCACACGGGATGAGCTGAGTTACCCCAGAAGAGCACAGAGCTGGGCAGGGGCTGCTGCCAATGACATTTTGGTGCCTGTCCCTCCTCCTGCTGTTTGTGCTGTCCCTGATGTCGTGGGGCTCAGGGAGGGACACTGCACCTCTGGCTCTCTGGTTGTCCCTGCAGTTGGAGGGCTGGGATCTGTGGGAGAGAGAAAAGCCAGGGGCACTGGGCCAGGCCCTGCTGATGCCAACCTGGTCTCTGCCCCCTCTGCAGTCTGCCATCCCCTTCCTCATCATGGTGGTTGTCCTGGACAGTAACCTCTTTATCACCTACATCGTGGCCGTCGCCGCGGGGATCAGCGTGGCAGCTGCCTTCCTCCTGCCCTGGTGAGCGTGAGGGGCTGGGCAAGGGGCTTCCAGAGCCTGCCAGAGGGGTTAAAAACCCTCAGAAGGCTTTTTTTTGCAGTGTTTTCAGCCCCAGGTGGGGCTCCTGAGGGAAATGTTCTTGGCAGAGAGGAGGTGTGTTGTTGTCTCAGTGCTGGTGGTCACCATCCCTCTCTGCACAGGTCCATGCTGCCAGATGTCATTGATGACTTCAAGCTGCAGCACCCCAGCTCCCATGGCCACGAGGCCATCTTCTTCTCCTTCTATGTCTTCTTCACCAAGTTCACTGCTGGGGTGTCCCTGGGCATCTCCACGCTCAGCCTGGAGTGAGTTCCTGCATGGGGGCTGAGGGGAGGGCAGGGAGGGAGGCACTTCCCAAGCTCTGGGAGGGAGCTGATGGGGTCTAAATCCAGTTGTTCCTCCAAAGGTTTCCTCCCAGGAGCAGCTCAGCTCCTGAAAACCCTTTTCCCTTTGCCTGAAGGTGCTTTTCTGCCCTCAGCTTCGCAGGGTACCAGACCCGGGGCTGCTCCCAGCCTGGCCAGGTGAACTTCACCCTGAAGATGTTGGTGTCTGCTGTGCCCGTGGGGCTGATCCTGCTGAGCCTGCTGCTGTTCAAGCTGTACCCCATCGACGAGGAGAAGCGGAGGAAAAACAAGAAAGCCCTGCAGGATTTAAGGTGAGTGGCAGGCAGCAAACACAGCGTGTGGGGGTGTGTGTGTGTGGAGGCAGGATCAGACGGGTTGGGACACAGTGTGACTTGTCCAGGAATCCTCCAGGACCTGTGGGTGGTGGCGTGAGGGAAGGGCTGACTTGTTTTCCCAATCCCAGCTTCCAAAGGGATGGCGTGAAGTGTTGGGAGATCAGCAGGAACCTGCCCCAGCTGCAACCCAGAACTCGTGTCGGGGCTGCACGAGGTGCTGACATCCCTCTGGAGCTCTTGGGAAGCTCCTGTGCCCCAAGGCAGATATTATGGGATGCAGACCTTGCTCCTATGGCTTAATCCATGCGTCATTCCCAACTCTTTCCCCCAGGGAGGAGAGCAACAGCAGCTCGGAGTCGGACAACACAGAGCTGGCCAGCATCGTGTGACCCAGCCTGGGTCTGCCTGCCCACACTGGGGCTCCCCAGGGACTCATCCCCTCTGGGCTGGCCCAGCCTGGTGCCACTGCAGGTGCTGGAGGAGCGTTGTGGAGCATCCAGTGCCTCGAACTCGGGATCTGTGCCCGTCCCCTGCCTTGCACGGGGCCCACAGAGCGCTGGTAGTGTACATTACACACATTGTGGTGCCTCACCAGAGACAAACCCTCTCCCTGCTGGGCTCTGGAGGGCAGGGAAGCCCAGACTGGGGTGGTTTTTCCTGGAACAGCCGTGCCCAGTGCCCTGCCTGGGGGTGATTGTTAGTGTACATTACACTGTCAGTGTGCCCGCGCCCAGGACGTGAGCTCACCTCTGCTGTCTCTACAGAGGGCACTAATGTGGGAGCTGTTCTTTTTTTTACAGAGCCTAATTAACTTAATGATGTAAATATGGATCTGTTTCCTGTTTGTATATATCTGTACAGAGCCCAAACCCGAGGACCTGTTAATATTAATTTACATAAAAGCGGGGGAAGTCGGCAGCGGGTGTGAAGAATTTTTGTTCCGCTCGGCTGGGATTTTTCATGGCTGTCAGCAAGCCCAGGGTCCCTTTACAAACCATGGGGTGCAGGATTGACTTTTCCTGAGCTGTGGTGCAGGAATGCCATAATCCAGGCAGGAGGCTGTGCTCAGCCCCTTGCCCCCATGCAGCTCCTTGCTCGGTGCCTGTGTCACAGCCATCCAACAAAGGCTCTATTATTTCCTCCTTTTCAAGAGGGGAACGGGGGTGGAGGGAGGAATGAAATCAAAGTGCTGCCAGCAGAGATGGTGAACTCAAGGCTGGAAACAGGAGAGGCAGCTGGGGAGCAGAGAGAAAGGGAATGGGGGCTGTGGGTGACACTCAACACTGCCTGCCGGGGCAGAGTGCTGGGGAGCACTAATCTCCCTGGATATTTATACCCTCCTCTCGCATTCCCTGCTCCCACAGCACAAAGGGGAAGAGCCCTGCCCTCCCCAATGCCTCTAGCAGCAAGTGGAACTGGAGAAAATGCAGGGAGGGTGCAGCAGCGGTGAAGCAGCCGCCCCCATGGATGGATGGGGTGAATTCCCTGCTTGTGCTGGCTCTGCTCTGTCCCCAAGGCCACTGCAGCAGGGGACAGGGCTGCTGCCTTCTGCTGAGCACATTGGGCACACTGAGAAGTTGGTGGGGCTGGGGCTGAGTGGGGGGTTTGGCGGGAAAGGATGGCTCCTCCTTTGTTCCACTTTTGGGTACAAAGGACAGGAATGAGGATGGCGTTAAAAATAGCCAGAGGGATCAGCTGGGAATGCTCCAGCAGACCCCACTCTGCCCCTATGGCTGGGGAAAGAAGGCAGAGGGATGGTGTGGGGAGGCTGGGAGCTGGTTCTGTGCTCAGCAGGGCCACGAGGCCGCACTGGCCAGGGCTGGGGAGCTCCCTGCAGCAAAGGGACGAGGGCAGGACAGCAGGGGGACAAAGCCAGCGCTCTCTGCAGCCCCCGTGGTGGGGCAGGTGGGGGTCAGGAGCACCCTCTGCAAGAGGAGGAGGAAGGCTCCAGCCACCACAGAGCTCGGGATGGCTGGGAATGTTGTGAGCCCTGCACTGCTCCTGGCTGGGATTGCTGAGAGTTGTCCTGGCCATGGCCATGACCTGGCTGCCTCCGAGGGGTGTGGGCAGTGCTGCTGCCTCCAAGGATTTGAAAGATTGCTAGGAGCATTTGCTTTTTCTCAAAGAGTTTCAACAGAAAGAGGGGACATTTTATTCTTTGCCTCCTTGTTTATTTGGCTCTGTGGAGCTCACGAGGAGGAGTCTCTGTTCAAGGTTTTTGCAGCCAGCCCAAGAGACTAAAACCATCTGGAGGAGCTTGCACTGGGGCCTGGATATTCCTCGCTGAGCACACCTCTTCTGTTTGAGGCTTTAAAGAAAATGAGATGTGGAGGGTGGGGGGAAGTGACCATGAGAATTGATAACACTCGAACCCTGGGCAAAGCTCCAGCCTGGGAGCAGGGATCTTGCTCCAGCTGTGGTTACAGAGGGTTTCACTCCAAGTGTGGAGGAGAAATGGGTGGCAAAAAATGCACAGGGAGGTGCTGCCTGCACCTACAGCTGTGCTCTGCCTTAATCCACACACACCTTGGGCATGGAGCAATGCACACAGGGGCTGAGAAGCAGCTCCCAGCAGAGCTGGGGTGGCAGAGCTGCCATGTCCTCCAGGTGAGGGGCAGGGAATCAGAGGCAGGAGGTGGAAAATGCAGGGTCCATTTTCAGCTTTGTGCTCACACCTGCTGGGCTGCTGCCTCCCAGGAACCTCCTAGGCCAGCCCTGAACTTGGGGGGCCTGTGCAGGAGGGGAGCAGAGGATTTCTGGTCTGCTCTGGGGCCCAGGTGACTGCAAAGGAGACTAAATCAAACCAAGATCAGTTGTAGCTCCAAAAGGCAGCACGTGAACCTGTAGGACTCCATCCTCTGGCACCAAGGGGCAGGACCTGAGTGGCTCAGGCAGATGAAGGCAGGAGTGGTGACTGCAGGGACAGTTCCAGAGGTGACAGCAGCCACTCTGAGTCTATCTACCCTGCAGGGAAAAAGTGGAATTGTGAAGAGTCTCTCCTTGCAGAAGGTGAGGAATAACCTCCCTCCTTATCTGCAGGGAAAGAGCAAAAAGCCTCGGGTTTATCTGGCAGCAGGATTTGTGAAACATTCCAGTGGCTGCTGGTGAGGATGGATTTCCCTGGGTTGGAAGAATCCAGGAGCAGCAGGAATCACCCAGGGCTGGTTTCAGACACTTCAAGCTGAACCAGGCACAGGAAGGGCTGTCACTCTGAGTCCCCAGGGAGGCTGGAGCACGGAGCAGGTCCAGCTGGAAACTGGCTCAGCTTCGGAAGTTCTGGGAAGGAGCAGCAGGAATGCTGGAGCAGGGCTGTGCTCAGCACGAGCGCTGGGCTCTGCCACCACCTGGGGACAGCAGTTACCCCAGGCCAGCTGTGTAGGATGGGTGTCACCCTGTCCCCAGGGGTCACCCTGTCTGTGCCACCAGGCTGAGGTCACTCACGTCATCTGCAAACACAGGCTGACGTGTTTTGGTGGGCTTTGGTTAATGTTTTGCAAAAGCCACTGTTCCCAAGGTTGTTAGCATCCCCAGGACTACTGCACATGGACAGAAATGAGGGGGCAGTGACGCAGTTTCCTGCTGCCAAAGAAAACCCGTAAATCCATTTTCCCAGGAATAAAGCTGGGCTGCAGCTCGGACAAGTGCTCTCCCCACACCCCAAACACGGGACAAGTGCTCTCCTGCGGCTGCAAATCCAAAGGCTGCTGTCTGCGGGACGCAGAGACATTTTAGACAAAACACGGCTGAAAAATGAAGCAAATATTCCCACGGTGCTTGGAGAAATGGGGGATGAGGCACCCGACACGTGGCAGGGATAAGGAGCAGGTTGCCACATTTCATGGGCACCAGGAAACCCTGCCGGCCTTCCAGACTGTAAACACGCAGCTCCTCCGCGCCCCAGCCTTACCAGGAACTCGATCTTTGTTCCTCCAGGAACCGCGTCCAGCCCAACACCCCCGCCCCAGGAGCAAACACGGCGGCCGGGCTGGGCTCCGATATCCCCCGCGAGCCGTGCTCTCCTCTTCCCCCTTCTCAGGTTATTTTTTGTTCCTGTCTCCATCCTCTGGGGTTTCTCCTTCCTCTCCCCATGGATCCAGCCGCGAAGGACAGCTCCTGCCTGTGCTGCCCGCCTGGATTCCCCCTGCCCTGCTCTGCCTGGTTCTTCACTACGGTGCCTGTTAGGATGCTGTGAGACACAAGGCAGTGACCGCATGCAAAAGAGGCGGTGGTGGCGTCTTTATTTTCTATTTCGCATCACGTCTCGCGTCTGATGGCGATGGAGACAGGGCAAGGGGCACAGCGGGTGTGGGCAAAGTGGAAAACGGGGCGAGAAAACCAGAATACAGCCTCGGTGAGTGCGGGAGCTGCAGCCCGGCCGGGAAGGACGGGGTGAGGGTCGGGTGGATCCCGCCGGGCTCTGTGCGCTCCGTCAGGGCAGTGCGGGGCGCTGGGGGATGCTGGCAGGGAAGGGGGATCCCAGGGAAAGGAGCTGCGCGTTCACCCGGCCGACACACGCAGCTCGCAGCAGGGAAATCAAACCCTCGGAGGTTTCGGGTGTCCCGCAGCGGCAGCCGGGACCCGGAGCGCCTCACTAGGTGTCAGCAGAGCCCCGCCGCCCGCTCGCAGCCAGCCGTGACCATCTTTGGTAGCGCAGCCGGGCAGGAAGCGGCGGCCGAGGCTTCTCAGCCTGACAACGTGTCCCAGCCCTCCCAGGACAGTGTC
>VWYI01023231.1:34853-154132 GCA_013399455.1 Anthoscopus minutus
CGGGCACGGCCGGCTCCGGGCATCTGAGCGCGGGGGTGAGCGGGAACCGGCACCGGGCACGGCCGGCTCCGGGCATCTGAGCGCGGGGGTGAGCGGGCACGGCCGGCTCCGGGTATCTGATCGCGGGGGTGAGCGGGCACGGCCGGCTCCGGGCATCTGAGCATGGGGGTGAACGACCACCGGCACCGGGCACGGCCGGCTCCGGGCATCTGAGCGCGGGGGTGAGCGGGCACGGCCGGCTCCGGGCATCTGAGCATGGGGGTGAACGACCACCGGCACCGGGCACGGCCGGCTCCGGGCATCTGAGCGCGGGGGTGAGCGGGCACCGGCACCGGGCACGGCGGGGTCTGGGGGCGGTACCAGCGAGAGGGAGCGGGTACCGGGATCAGGAGCGGGCACCAGGCGGGGGACACGGCCCAGCCCCGGGGGCAGCACCGGCGAGACGTGAGCGGGGACCGGGGAGCGAAGGAACGCGGCCGCTCCCCCCGGGCCGGGGCACCGGGCGGTGGTGCCGGAGAGCGTCCGCACCGCCCGGGCGGGGGTCCGGGGCCAGGATGCGGGAGAAGCCCCGGCCCGGTTGTGCGGGTAGATGCCCTGTACCACGCGGTGGTTTGGGGTTCATTTGGGTACAGAACGGTGCAAACTCCCCCGCGGGGCTGTTACCGGGGGCGTCGGCAGGAGCGGGGGCTCGGTTACCGGGACAATCAGGGACTGCCGGGTGGCTGATCCGGCTTTTGCCGCAGCCTGGAGCGAGGATTTTTGTGCTCCACACCCCGGGTACCATCTACACCTTGCCGGGGTGGTTCTTGTCCTCAGCCTGTTGCTGCTTCCTCCTCTGCGTTTTGCGGGTGGTTGGGATGGGATAAATCCGTGATTCCATTGGATTTCGGAATAGTGAAGTGGAAAAATAATTATTACAGGGTTATTTTGCACACCGGGTTCTGGAATTTCCCCAGAATGATGGGGGATGGCAGATGCCCTGAAAAACCAGGAATCCATGGCATCAAGACATTGCTGTATGTGCTCATTCTCTTCCAGAGGCCATCCTTGTGTCCCTGGAATATTGCTGAGCTTTCTGAAAGCCAAAAATACCCCCTATTATTCATGCAGAAAGTTCAGCCAAGCGGCCCGTGCTGGAGCAGGCACAGGAGGGATGCTGAGCAGCTTCCATGCTGGGAATTCCTGATATGGAGCTTGGTGCTGCATCCAGTTTAGCTCAGATCCCAGATCCTTGGTTACCTCCCTGGTGGATTCATCACCCTGACAGGGAAAGGAAGTGAGAGGAGTGTGGCAACTGAGGCTGGCAAGCTCAAACCTCCTAATTCAGAGATAATTGCACTGAAAAAGGAGCCTTTGCTCCAGTGCCAAGCTTTAACCCCCTCTTAACGTGTGAATAAAACACCAAATAACGTTTTTAGTGGCTTCAGGAGGATTTGTTGTATGGGAAAGCTAGAATAGGGGCCAGATGGATTTTTTTTTTTTTAAAGCACTCTTGGTTTTCTAAATAAAATGGATCTGAAATAGCAGGAGCAGCCAGCACGGGTTCTGGCGCAGTGTCAGCAAGTATTGTTGGACTATAAACAGCTGAGATCTCTGTCCTGGCAGCTGCTGGGACCAGCAATAGCTGTCTTGTGTTCATGGCTGCTCCTGACCACTGGCTAAATTCAGGCATTTGACTCCTGCTTTGCTTTAAATAATTCCTGCCTTGATGAACCAAACTGTTTAAAAAAGAAAAAAAAAATTCTTTGGGCTTTTGGCAGATATAAATGCTGGAAATCATCTGGTAGCTGATCCCCTGAGATATTCCAGTGTCAGCTCAGAAATAATCTGTGGTATGTTCCTAATTTAGTTGTCCCATCTCTATTTCTTTTGCCTGTAGAAACAGGAAGTAGCTGATGCAAATTCTGTGGTGCTGACAGCAGTTTGTCGGGCTCACTGTGAGCAGAAGCGTAGGTTGGACTTGCTTTGGCTATAAAACCAGCATTTGTGCCTTCCAGAATGTCTAAGAAAGGGCTCAGGTTAATGTGCTGTCTCAGGCAAGCAAATCATTTCATTTTTGGTGGTTTTCTGAGGATTTGCTCACTCTGAGGCTGGGCCAGGCCAGCTCCTTGATGTTCACCAAACAGGAAGCTCCTCTTGCTGTGCTGTGCAGGGTTTGGGGTAACTGGTGTTTTTATCAATAAAATCCCTTCCTTTTATTGCTCTGCTCAGCCTGTTTGTGGCACAGCGTGTCCAGAGCTGTGTTCCCAGGCTGGGATGGGAATAAAGGGCAGTTGATAGATGAACAAATGTGCTGTGAAAAAGAATGGCCCCTCTGGCCCTGGGTGAAATGCCCGTTTGCTGCTTCCGCTCCACTGCTAATCAAAGTTCAATTGAATTTGAACAAGACCTGGAATTAAATCCTCAGTTGTGCTCTCGGAAGGGAGAGCTGCATCTCTACCATGTCAGAGAACTCCAACCCTGCACAGGCAGCTGGAAAAGTCTCCCCCATCCATCTGGAGCATGGGGTGATGTGCAGAGCAAAAATGATTCCTGGATGGTCTGTAGAACAAAAATGCCTACTGGATGGTCTGTGTGTCTCATCTTCCTCTTCAGAGAAGGGAGACGAGATCTGTTTGCACTGAGACCTGTGAAGTCAATTTGTCACTTTCTGTGGAATTCTTTTACATTCAGACAGGCCAGTGGACAAGACACTGCCTTAGATGCAGTCCAGGCAGGTGCGCTGCGTGGTTGTTTTTATTTTCCCTGCTGAATGGTAATGTCTGGGTTGCAAACCCCAATTTAGTTACAGCTCAGTCTTTTTATTTCTCTCCGTGTTGGGTATCCAGGCAGCAGAAATAGCTGCATCCACAGGGCAAAGAGCACAGGGAGGGTGAGTCAAGAGGAAAGACTGAGATCCAGGACTTTGGGTTGCCTGCACTTAATTCCCATTTTGCTGCCAATTTACCAGCGGACTTATCTTTTAAGTTGCCCTAATGCCACCCATTAAAAAGAAATTAAAACGAGTTCACCATCTGCCTGGCAGCACCAGGTTTGCAGAGCTGGTATCGAGCACTGGGAGCTCATGGATCAGGAGAAACAAGGAAGGACTCGTCCGACGCCAGGGAGAGCGGAAGGACGGGAGTCCCGAGGAACGCTGTGACTTTAGGACATTAATCCCAGCCAGAGCCGAGGGGATGTGCTCCCCTCAGCAGCCTGCTTTGCTGCTGGGGGTAGGAAGCAGCTTTCCATCTGGACTCTGTGCCTGGTAATCCTGATCCGAGCTGCAGTTTGCCTCTGGGTAATGGGGCTGATGAGATTAGAGCCTCGCCTGGAATGCGCTGGGGGCAGCTCCGGGTGCTCCCTGTGCCACATCGCTCTCGGAGCAGGCACAGCTCCCCTGGCAGGTGGCTCTTTGGGGGGAAGAACCCCCACTTGGTGAGCGTGCTGGCAGCGGGGGAGGCAGAGCCTGGCTCTTGGCTGCGCTCCCGGGGGAGCCGCGGCTGCAGCAGGAGGATCCTGCGCTCGCTTCTGCGTCGTGCAGAATTAAAGAAGCAGAGCTGCTCGTTACTCTGATGACAGGGGTGACTGCTGCAGAGTTTCAGCTTCTCTGGACTCTTCTTTTTTTTTTTTTTTTTTTTTTGGTGTGCATCTGGAAGCCATCCAGTTGCTGCTGTGCAGTTCTGTGCACAGGCTGGCCTCTGGCTCAGCCGTGCGCAGAGGAGGAAACTGCTTCTCTTCCTCTTGGAAGGGGGGTGGCCTCTCCCCTGCCCCCCACAGCCCTTCTGCCTGTCCTGGTGCAAGCAGGCAGGAGAAGGGTGGGAAATGGCCTTGTTTGCCTTGTGACATCAGTGCTGGGCTCATGACTAATGCTGGATCTGCCCCACATCCTC
This sequence comes from Anthoscopus minutus, assembly GCA_013399455.1. NCBI lineage: Eukaryota > Metazoa > Chordata > Aves > Passeriformes > Paridae > Anthoscopus > Anthoscopus minutus. The sequence continues at coordinate 38,726 of VWYI01023231.1, forward strand.
TGGAAATTAGGTGAAAACCACGCACTTTGAGGCAGGGCTGAGAGGGCTTGTGAACAAAAGCAAAACTCCAGTGAGAACGTGAGGTTTCCTCTCAGAGGGGATCCAGTGTCAGTTCAGCTGAGTAAACCCTGCCTTCCTCCTTGAGCATTCTAGGGAATGTTTTGGGTAGGACCCCTTCCTCCAGGCAGGGCTTTGAGCTTCTGCAGGGCTGCAGCAACCACTTCAGAAGGAAGCTGTGTCCAGGCCACCATCGTGATTCATGCTGCAAAATCTTTTGATGAGTGGTGATAAGATAAAAACGCCATTGGTGATTTTGCTGCTCCCTCCCTGCATTCCCTGGGCATTACTGTACTGGGAGCATGACCTGTCTCGTTGCTTGGTGCAAAGCAGTAATTAATGGAAAGTTTATGTGACTTTTAAGACTTTTTCCAGATGAGATGCAGCAAATGGCTTGTGTGCCTGAGTCTCTTTCCTGAGCAGTGGCTGCAGGGGAGGTTCTGCAGACACCAGAGCTGCAGAGGAAGAACAGGGGCGCGTGGTTGCAGAAGCAGCTCCACCGCCTCAGCTCGTGCAGCTGCTCCCCTTGTTGTGTGCCACGGTGGCTCAGGCTCTGTGCTGGAGCGATGCTGGGCTTGCAGATGCTCCTGGAGCAGTCCAGGAGGTCCTTCCAGATGTGTTTGGAGATTCAAACCCAGTAGTTTTCACCTGGAGACTGTGAGCTTCCAGCATAGCAGAGCTGTGTGGTCACAGCCGGGACTTTGGCCAGGAGCTGACTGCAGTGGGAACCTGGGCAGACCTTTGTGTTACTGAGTGGTGTCACTACGAGGTTAGAAGGAGGAAGTTTTATGTCATTACACATGTAAGGAGCCCTTAAAATGGGATAGAAGCCATGAAGGAGTGAGTGTGGCAACAGCAAGAGGCTGTTGTGTAACCCAGCTGTCTTTGCTAATGTGAGGGTGCACTGCTGGCCATCCTCAGGGTGCAGAGCTGGGCAGGAATGATTCTCCTGGAACTGGTAGAGCTTGTACCAGACAGCCATAAACCCTCTGTGGCACGTGAGGGTGGAGGCAATTGTCTCCTGCCTGTGCAGGTTGTGGACAGCAGCAGACATGGAGAGGCTGGTGGAGCGGTTGGAGAAGGCTGTGGAGCGCCTGGAGACCGTGTGCCAAGGCTCTGGCATGTGTGGAGATGGCTCTGCCAAAGGTAAGGCCCAAAGCAGCTGCCAGGGCAGTGCCAGCAGCTGTGCAGGGCTGGGATGGGAGGGGGCGAGGCTGGCAGCAGCTCCTGTGCAGCGCGGGGGCTGCGCTTGCTGCCCTGGCAAGATCAAAACTGTGGCTGCAGCACTTCCTCAGCTCCAGGCTGAGCCTGCTGCAGGTGGGAGGTGCAGCCCGGGGCTGTGGCAGCCTGTGGCATGCTCCTGGTGATCTCTGTGCTCGGGTTTGTTCCCACAGGAGTGGCTCAGTACGTGCAGGCTTTCGATGCCCTTCTGGCCGGGCCCGTGGCCGAGTACACCAAGATCAGCAAAGAAATCGGCGGGGATGTGCAGAAGCACGTAAGGATTCCTGTTCTCCCTCTGCTTTAGGGGGGCTGCCTGTCCTTAGGGCTGGAAGGGCCAAGTTTGCTGTCAGAGCCTGCGTTCCTCTAGCACTCAATCCCAGGATCTTTATAATCCCTGAGGATTCAAAGCAGATGCCCAGATAACCTCCAGGTTGCCACCTACACACACAGGATGAATCAAAACTTCTCCTGGAAGTCCTTAAGTGCCTGGCTGTGTACAGACCTCGGTGCAGGCCTTTAGGAGGCCTGAAAACTCCCCAGCCCTGAGCTGTGACACTCTGGTGAGGTTCCTCTGGGGATGGGTTTCTGCAGGAATGTGCTTTGAGGTCAGTGTGGCTGGTTCCTCACAGATGGGATATGGTTTGTTAATGTGGCACAAGGGAATCTCCCTCATGTTTGTGTCTGTCCTTAGGCTGAGATGGTCTGTGCAGGCTTGATGAGCGAGAGGGCTCTTCTGGTGATGGCATCTCAGCATCAGCAGCCAGCAGAGGTGAGTGTGGCAAATCCCTGCTCAGAAACCTCTGCCCTCGGGGTCAGGGGCAGCTGCGAGTGCTGGGGGAACCTGGGCTGCCACAGCTGGGCCGAAAGAGGAGCTGGAGGAGGACTGGGGACACTTGCTGAGGGCATGAACTGCTCTGGGTGCTCCCCAGTATTGGGCAGAATGCTGGCTGCTGGTTCTGGGAGCTGCAGAGCTGGCATTTCCCAGCTGTTGCAGCAGTGGAGCTGTCAGAGCAGCCTGGGGGTGTCAGCTCGCAGCCTCTGGCTCGAGTTTCACCTGGCACCAGCTCTGCTCAATCAGTGCTCCCTGAGAACCTGCAGACAGGATCTTGTCTGAGCCAGGAGCCACCCTGGGATTTGTGTAGCTGCTGCTTTTTATGGTGTGATGCTCAGAGACTGTCAGGCATCAGACTCCTCCAGGAGCAGAGCAGACACTTGTCTCTAAATGGCCTCTGAATAATCACTGGGCTTTTCGGTTTGATTTGTCCTTAGCAGGTAATTTAACACTTTACCCTGGGCTGCTGCTTCTCAGCAGGATGTGTGGCTGAGAATCTGATCCTGAATGCATTGGCTTTTCCCTGCTGAGAACTGTTTTTCCTGAGCAACAGGATCCCACCTTGCTTTTCTTTGCAGTTATTATCTCAGCTCTGCTTCTTCTGTTACATTGTGGGAGCTGGATTTCTGTGCTCCTTTCCTATTCACTGCAAAACAGATCTGCATCTTTTTCCCCCAAATCAGTGTTGGAGGGTTGTTATGTTTCACCAGGCTTGCTGGGATGTAGCTCTGTGCAGCCTCTAGCCTGAGAATCTGCTTACAAATCCCACAGACACGTTATTTAAATAAAGGACTATGAACAAAGAACAGCCTTCATCTAGGGTAGCTCTTTGTGCAGGTTGTCTGGCAGGAGTCTTAATTTTGGAGCAGCCAGTTTAAAATGCAAAATGTGTGAGCTCTCAGTGCTTGTGCTGAAGAATTTCCCCATCCTGTGGCTGGAATGTGCTGCTGGGCTGGAGCTTCTGAAAGTGTGGCCTGGCCAGTGGTGCTTGGGACCTCTCAGTTTTCATTTAAACAGAGGAAAGGGCAGCAAAAGTAGAAGCTGAGGCTTTGGAAGGCAAGTTTTGCCCAAATTTGTCCCTCTCTGCTGCCACCAGCAGGAGACTCTCTGATGCTGAAGGAAGGAAAAGTTTCCTCAGAGGCATCTCTGGAAACGCGGATTTGGCTCTTTGCTGTGCTCTGACCCCAGAGAACTTCTGGCACTTCCAGTCTGCATTCCAAGGGAACAGCACACAGGAACAAATTTTTACCATGCAAATACTAAAGGATTGGCTTCAGGAATCCTGAAGTCTGGCTTGATGGGAGTGACCTTTGAACTTGCTGGTTGTGGGGCAGGCTGTAGGTGCCAAACCTGCCCAGCACCCCTTTCTCCGAGGGTTTGTGGAGGAGAGGAAAAATGTAACAAACTGTGTTGGAACAAAAGAACCCAGGAAAGGCAAATGCTATTTCTGTCCTCGTTACTAGCAAGCTTTGTCAGTGTCTCCTGGATTGAACATGAGTCACGGTTCTTGGCGTTCTCCCACAGCGCCGATCCGATGGGAGCAATGACTTCAGCCCTGGAGGAGCTGGGCTGTGGGACCAAGCCTGGCTTGGAGAGGGTCAGGCCTGGACAGGAGTCACTGGTGCCAGTTGGAATCTTGTTCCAAGTCACCATCACCTCAGCTGTGCAGCCATTCCAGGGCCATGCTAATTAATCTCCTTCGTTGTTGCTGTCTCCGTGTGTCGTGCAGAACGCGATCTCAGACCTGCTCAAACCCATCTCGGAGCAGATCCAGGCCGTGCAGAATTTCAGGGAGAAGAACCGTGGGAGCAAACTGTTCAATCACTTATCAGCAGTCAGTGAGAGCATCCTAGCCCTGGGCTGGGTGGCCATGGTAAGGATTCCAGTGGGAAGGGGTTTTCCCTGGGGGAAAGTCTGGCTCCCTGCTGAGCTGCTCAGTGCCAACGTGTTCTCCCTGCTCTAGGCTCCAAAGCCTGGTCCTTACGTGAAGGAAATGACTGATGCTGCCACGTTTTACACCAACAGGATCCTCAAGGAGTACAAGGATGTGTAAGTTCACCTTTTCTCTTGGAGATGTTGCTGACCTTGGCCAGCTGGGTGTGCAGGGGCTGCTCCAGCATCTGCCCACAGCCGCTTTCCTCGGCCTTTAATTCCTCCTTCCCTGTTCTCCTTGTGTTCTCAGAGATAAAAACCACGTGGACTGGGTGAAAGCTTATCTAAGCATCTGGACAGAGCTGCAGGCCTACATCAAAGAGTACCACACCACAGGGCTGACCTGGAGCAAAACAGTGAGTGCTGGCTCCAGCAGGGAGCTGCGGGGCGCGCCCGCCGGGGTCACCGCCGCAGACACGGAGCTGGTGCGAGTGCCTTTCCTCTTCCCTGCTCTTCCAGGGTCCTGTAGCCACAGCAGGGGCTAAAGCACCACCTGCCCCCCCGGCTGGGCTTGCACCCCCACCTCCAGGGCCTCCTCCTCCTCCTGCCCCCCTGAGCTGCAGCACGGACGACTCGGCCTCGCGCTCGGCGCTCTTCGCCCAGATCAACCGGGGAGAAGGGATCACCTCGGGTACGTCAGGGGCACGGGGAGGGAGGGAACTGCTGTGCTGCTGCTCCTTGTTTTCCTGCTGTGCCTCCGTGCACCTGCTTGAAAAGGACATTAAAATCCATCTGGTCCCAGTCTGGGGCTGGCAGCCAGAGGCAGCACTTTCCCAGGGACAAAGTGAGCACTCCTAGGGGAGAATTGTCACCCTCAGCTGGCAGGAGGAACAAGACATGAACCTCTGGCTGTAAATAGCTGAGGCTGAGCCCTTTGGTTGCCTGCATGTTTGTGGTACAAAAAGTGCAGTTTCACAGCTGTTGTTTGCACGAGATTTTTCCCTTTCTTGTGTTACCTGGTGAGCACATCAGGACATGAGGTGCTGGTGCTGGGCTCGTGGCTTTTTCCAGCTGCAGAATGGAAGAGCTGGCAGGCTCTGGTTCTGTGGTTCACGTTGTGTTCTTGTCAACATTGCACCAGCATTTCCTGCTTCCTCCTTCCCTTCCTGCCACTCACACTTGGGCTCAACTTAGCCCCAGTCTCAGGAGTTTATTTGTGTTTTGACAAGTGTTATCTCGATTGGTGTAACCACTCATGTCTGGTGTTTGTGGAGCTGCATTCCTGCAGGGGAGCTGGGCCTCAGGTTTGCCTTCTCTTGCAGGCTTAAGGCACGTCTCAGATGACATGAAAACCCACAAGAATCCAGCCCTGAAGAACCAAGGGGGCCCCCTGAGAAGCGGCCCCAAACCTTTCACTGCTCCCAAACCAGCCTGTAATGCTAATCCCTCCCAAGGCAGCTCCCCGAGGGCACCTCCCTTGCTAGAATTAGAAGGCAAAAAGTGGAGAGTGGTGAGTGCCTGGTGCTGGTAGGAGTGGCTTGGAGGGATGGGAGCTTTGGAGAAGCAAAGGGGTCTCTTCTGGAGACCTCTCTCCTAAGAGGCTCCAGCCTGAAGGCAGCTGTTTGTTTTTAAAGGGATTTTGATGGATTAATTGCTCTGCATTCAGAAAATGAAGTGTGTTTCCCCTTCCTTTTCAGGAAAACCAGGAGAATGCCACTAACCTGGTCATCAGTGACACAGAGTTGAAGCAGGTAGCATATGTTTTCAAGTGCACCAACAGTACACTCCAAATCAAAGGCAAGATCAACTCCATCACCCTCGGTGAGTGGGGAGAACCCTGAAAGCTGCCTCTGCCTGCTGGTGTGTGTGTGTGTGTGTGTGCAGCAGCTGAAGCCCCCAAAACCTTTGTGCCCTGATCTGCTTTTCTTTGCAGATAACTGCAAGAAGCTGGGTTTGGTGTTTGATGACGTGGTGGGCATTGTAGAGATCATCAACAGCAGGGATGTTAAGGTTCAGGTGAGTGACCTGTGGATCTGGAGCAGTTGTATTTCCAGACCAGGAATGTGCAGCTGTGGAGAATGTCCATGAAACACCATCTGTCCCTTGGGAAAGGGCTGGAATTTGTGTCTTTGAGCTGTTTCAGGGTTTGGGGTAAGAGCTGAGGCTCTGGGAGGCAGAAAGCACATTTGGCTGCCAAAGCAGGAGGCCAGCAGTAGGATTTTATTCCAGTTCAGTTTGTGCATCTCATTTGGGATGGTCAGTTCGCCCAGTGCTGGCTCAAGTTTTGTTCTTAAAGAGATCAGAACAAGAAATTTGCAAACCAAAAACTTTGGATTTTTGCTAAAGATGGGAATATTTGAATCCCATGCAATTGTCACGGGGAGGGCTTGGAATCAAACCTCTTGCCTTGAAAGCAAACACACCCAAAAACAAGCTGTGCTTGTCCAGTTGAAGCTAATTCTGCTCTGGCCCTGCCAGGTCATGGGTAAAGTGCCAACAATTTCCATCAACAAGACAGATGGGTGCCACGTGTACCTGAGCAAGAGCTCCCTCGACTGCGAGATCGTCAGTGCCAAGTCCTCGGAGATGAACGTGCTCATCCCCACCGAGGGTGGGGACTTTGTAAGTGCAGCTCTGCCTGGGGCTGGGGCATGCAGGAGCTGTGGTGTGAGCCCTGCAGGGAGTGTGGAGGACAGTTTGTAGAGTTTGGAGGTTGTGAATGATGATCTGATTTAAAAAAAGAGGTTGTGAATGATTATCTGATTAAAAAAAAAAACCAGGGAAAAAATATCTGTAAATAAGATTGTTGCTGGTTTGTGAGAGCTGCTTCTTCCTGAGGATATTTTAGGGGCAGGACAGGCAGCAGTGGTGGTACAGGAGGTAACAGCACAAAGCTGAGAAAAGAAATGCCTGAAGCAGTGGGAGTAGTTACTAATCTCAGTCATAAACTGATTTTTGACAACAGATTTCTGTTTTTACCCTCCAGACTGAATTCCCTGTCCCAGAACAGTTCAAGACAGTGTGGAACGGTCAGAAGTTGGTTACCACTGTGACAGAAATTGCTGGCTAAGCCGAAAAGCTCCAAGGCTCACACCTTCCCCTGGCCCTGCTGTGGGACAAATCTGCTTTCAGATGATTCTCTTAGATTTCTTGTACCTTTCTGCTCTCAAACTGCTTCTCTTCTACCCGAGAGACACAGCTGCCTGCCATCACTGAGATTCCTCTGCCTGGGGCTTGGGGCAGTGGCAGGTCAGTGATTGTCCACCTCTCTCAGCAGGAAGGTGTATTCTTCTCTCCCTTTGTCCCATCTAACTGCACCAATCGATCAGAGTCTCGGTGAACTTCACAGCCAGTCCTGGCAGTTGGCTTTCAGAGTGTTGTTTTTGTATTGCCTTTAAGCAAAACTGTTCATGTGAGAGGAATGTTGTCCCCTTTTTAACGAGTGTCTGTCGGAGTCCCCAGTGCCCGGCTGCTGGGGCAGATGTCCTGGGAAGGGGCTGGAAGCTGCTCATTCCAGCTCCCTGGAGCCATTGGTGGCATCACAGGACTTGGGAACGGTTTTGTCGGACCAAAGGCTGAGGGCCTGGGCCAATTCCACCCTGATTTCTCTTGCATCATTCCCACTAGCTCAGTGCATTCCTGATTGTGCCATGACAGGAGGCTTTCATTCCCCGGTGCCACAGGAAGGCTGCGGCGCTGGCACCACGGCCACCCAGCCTGGCTGGTGGCTTGGAGCTGAGCACCCCTCATTCCATCAGCTCTCCACCTCCACAAGGGGAACCTTTGCCCCAGGGCTTCCTTCTTGGAGCAGCTGAACTCAGGTTCAGTCTTCCAGGATGGTTCTGAACCTGTCCCCTTCCCCAGAGGAAGGGCCTCCTCCATTCCAGGGCAGTAGTGCAGAGTTGTAAATTCCCAACTTGGATCAGGTGGGTTCATCACTCTCTTCCTCATCTGCAATCAGCCCCCACTGAATCCTCCCCTTTTTCTCCCCCTGTTGCTTGGCTCTTTTATTTTGGTGGAAGCTCACAGCCTCTGTTCCAGGGCCCTGGAGCAGAGTGATGGATCACACAGTACTGTACTGACCCATAAAGGGAGCTGCACGTGCTTTGACCTTCATTTTTCCAATGCCTCGGGTGGTATAAGCATATCTTAAATGCATTTCTTCTGTAAAGTGTCAATGTTCTTTTTCTCTAGTACAAAACTTACAAAAATTTTAAAAAAAAGAAAAATTATGCAATTTTTTTTTTTATTTTGAAACTGTCCTGTGACTTGTACTTGTCTTCTCCTGAGGCTTGTGAAAAAACCTTTCTTATGTACTTAAGATTATACAGAAGATAGAATAAAGTTAATGCCAACTTGCTCATTTCTGTGGCTCTTGTCTCTTTTTGGGAGCTCAGGCAGGACATGATGCTCCTCTCTGCCTGACCCAGACTTTCCTCAGCTCCCCTCCAAATACAGGCAGTAGTTGTTCAAGACTTTTTTTCAGTAGGTTAAATGGAAAGGTCTTTATTGATTTTAGTTGTACAAAAGAACAGAAACCAAGCCATTAGTTGAACACTGTTCAAGCTGTAAATACTGCTGAATTCCAAACCCTCTTTTTTTTTTTTCCTAGAAACCCCTAAATTTGGCCTTTTTCCCCCTGCCTGAAGGAAAACATGATTCCCCTTCATACAGCCACGAGAGTCTTGCTGCTCCCTGCACAAGTGAGTTGGGTTAATACTGCCAGTGTGTCCTGCAGGAACTGGGGATGGAGAACAAACCTCTGGCACCGCTTTGCCCTCAGCCACAGCTCTGAGAACTGAGGTGGATTTAGCAGGCCCTGTGCAGGCTGGAGTGTGGCAGAACCAGAGCAAAGCTCAGCCCAGATGGGAGTGGAATTACATCCTGGCAAACCCTGCTGAGCTAAACCCCCCCTCTTGTTTCCCTTCCCCAAATCCCTGCAGGCTTGGATTCTCCAAGTGCTGCTGCACAGTGTTAGTTCCAGTGAAAAGCACTGCCCAGGGCTCCCAGAGGAGCTTCACTGGAGGAAGGGGAGGATGGTGCTGTCAAACCACTCTTCTGAGAAGTGCAGGTGATCCCCCTTCACCCCCAGGAACACCAACTTCCCTGCCTTGTCCATCTCCCGCAGCCCCAGGCGATCCTGCAGACAGAAGGGAGAGGTTCCACCTCTGCTCTTCTCCTCATGGAGGGGGAAAAGGGATTTCAGGGGACTCTTGCAGCAAGGCTTTGAACAGGAGCAGAGCTGAGGGGGATCCTGAGCCAGGCAGGAACCACCTGTGCCATTCCCTGGGTTTCCCCAGTGCCAGGGACTGGCTGGAGGGAAATTTTCCCCAAACAAACAGCTCGTGGCAGGGCGAGGCAAGGCCCCAGGAGTGACCAGAGCAGAGCTGTGGGGCCCCAGGGACAGTAAAGAGGGGGCACAGGAGGAACCCCCAGAACTCACCTCTTTGTACAGCGAGGTCTCCTGCAGTGGGATGGTCTCCTTGGCTTGGCCACTTTTGTAAAACCCAAACCACTGCATAAAAATGGACAAAAAAACCTGAAGGAACGGCTGCTGAAAGGCTCCCAGGACCCAAGCAGGTTTCCAGGCAGTGTCAGACCTGTGCTTGTGCCCAGCCTGCCCCTCTGCAACCTCCAGTTCTGCCACCAAAGGACAAACCAGAGACAAGGAAGCCCCAAAACCTACCCAGCCTTCCTCACCTCAGAGATCGGCGGGTCCACCATGGTATCGTTGAGGAATTTCACCATCACAAACTTTTTCAGAGCCATCAGGTTTTTCTTGTAGGTCTCGTTGATGCCCTGGATGGAAGCAGGAGAACAAATCCAAGCCACTGAAGAGCCCAGAGAGAGGGAAACTGCCTGCTCTTCAACTTGAACCCTCACAGGCTTCTGCTCTCAGGCCACCACTGTCCTCACCCTCTCCTGATTGATGTCAGCCAGAAAGATGCTGTTTTTCCTGTAGTCCTCCTCCTTCAGCGGGTCGTGCCAATACTCTGCTTGCACCAAGCTGGAGAGGGCAGAAATCAAGGCTCAGCCTGGAATGCCAGAGCTGCTGCCATGGGCTGGCCTGGGGGAGGTACTCACTGCTCCTGCACTGCCTTTGTGTAGGCTCCCAGGTCCAGGGTTTTCCGGATCCAGTCGCAGACGTGGGAGCTCTCCCCGGGGCAGCGCGGGAAGCCGTACACCCCTGGGGCAGGGACACAGCCCAGTCAGCCAAACTGGGACCCTGAATCCCTCCTGCTGCACAGGAGCTGCCTCTTGCAGACCAGGAGCAAGAGTTAGCCAGGCAATCAGGCAGCTTTTAGCCCTGCCAGCTGCTCAGACAGCCCTCCTGCTCCGGGAGCTGTGCAGAGACAAAGGATGGGGAGGGCTGGGTACTCCCCACAAATCTTCCCTCTCCACTACACAGAAACTCACTCCAGGAGCTGTGGAATTCTCAGGGGAGAGTATTTGAAATTCGTTGCCAGCCACTCTTAACTGGTAAGTTAATATGATAACCTCCATAATTCCATTTCATACCTCCCTTTCCTTGGGGATTTGGCCTTCCTGATGCCGATTGTAAAATACCCTTGAACCCCAGAAGGTTCAGTTTCACAGATCTGTAGAAATTTCCCACAGAATAACTCATCCCAAGTGCTCCCAAGGTGTGTAAGAATCCTACCCAGGCAGTGAAGCCAGAGATCCCTTTCCACTGCCAGTTAAGCAAGATCAAGATAATGAAATCAGCAAACACTTAATTGGGCCAAACAGATCACCAGATCCAGACAAGAACAAAGGGACAATTTATCCATAAGAAAGTGATGAGAGCTTAGGAAAGAGCCCCAAAAGTTGCCCAGGAGGTGTGAGAGCTGCAGGGGACACTACCTTGGTGCTGTCCCCCGATGGAGATCAGGTTGAGCATGGGAGGAGCCGGGCACCTCTGGGCCACAGCTCTCCTGTGGGGAAAGAGGAAGGAGCTGAGCAAAGCATGCCCAGGCCACAGGAGCAGGTTCTGCGTGGGCTTGGGCTCTTGTGAAATGTCTGCCAAGGGATTTAACCCTGCCTGGCACAGCCTGCCCACTTTGGAGCGCTCCTGCCTTTAGGAATTCAGCAGTTTGTGTCTGCTGAGCACTTCTGAAGGGTCTTAAATGAGGACCTGAACCCTGCAGGAGCCCCTGGAGCTGGAGCAGGAGTGCAGACTTACAGGAATTGGCCTCCCTGGGAGAAGCCCATGGCGTTGTAGCCTCCCTGGAGCCGAGGGTCCGTGGCCAGCTGGCTGCACACCTCCCTCACCTGATCGTTGACGTTCATGAAGAAGCTGTTCTCCATATCCTGAGGGATCAGATTAGTGTGGGTCATTTGTACCTTTGCAGTAGCTGGTGTTGTTTTAAGCTCTGCAAACAGATCACTGACATTTGTGGTTTTGAAAGAGGACCTGAGCTTTCATAGAGACAGAAGTGAAATTCAAGTTCTGAGATTTCCCTTTACCATGTCCTGCTCTGGCTGGCAAAACTACCTCATATGGGGCAGTGACATTTCCTCAAACCTCTACACAACTTGATTTTGTTCATGTTAATATAAAAATTAAAAATCAAATGTCTCCAGAACCCAGAAAACCACCTACACTGCACATTGTCCTGAGAAGTTATTTAAAGAAATTCCACACGACTACAAAAAACCCATGAAGGTTCAGAAGCGTGTAATTTATTACATTGAAGTAAATAAATGTTTGCAAATCAAGAAGCATGGCCAGGGATAAAGCTCTGCCTCAGCACAGCAGCCATCCCACGTATTACCTGCAGTGGTTTGAGTGTGCTAATCAGTGGATTTGCATATTAATCCAATTTAGGTCAGGGATTTGTTTTCCCCCAGTGTTTTTCTGCAGGTATTAGCTGGACTTTATCGGGTTCTACCTGTCAAAGCTGTTTACCCCACTGAGAAGAGAAAATTAACAGGGAAAGCACAGCAGGAATCCCCGTGGAACCCTGTTAAAACCACCGACTACAGTAACTCCAGCCCCACCCCTGCACGCAGACACCCGAGTGACACCCGACTTACCTGGATCATGTTGCTCCCAATCTTGAGCGACAGGACGTAAATCCCCGGAATTTTTTTCTCCACCAGTTTTTGGATGTAGCCCATGCTCACCGGATTGCAGCAGCTGTCTCCTGCGAGAGGGAATACCGGGATGCACCGCGGCCGTCACCTCACCTCACCTCCACAAACCCACCACGCACCCCGCAGCCACGGGACCGGGAGCTGCCGACCGGGGACGGTCAGCACCTCCCGGCCGCCGCGGAGACCAGCGGTCCGGAGGAGGGGTACACCGGAGCGAGCGGCCCTCGGTCCTGCTCGGCCCCCAGCCAAGTCCTGCTGGCCCCGGGGCCGCTGGCGGAGGGTCCCGGCTCACCCATGCCGTGCCAGATCACCAGGGGCGTGGCGGCGGCCGCGGGGCCCAGGCACAGCCCCAGCAGCGCCAGCACCGGCACCGCCGCCGTGAGCGCCGCCATCTTGCCCCGTCACATGACCCGCCGGAGGCACGGGGGCGGGGCCTAGGGCGGGACCAATCAGGGGCGTGGTCCGTACACGGGGCGTGGTCTGGCGGTGGGGGCGTGGCCCGGGACTCCTGCGGTACCGCGGGTTCGAGCCCCGCCGTTCCCGATCGCGGCCAGAAATCCCAAATCCTGCGGCAGCGCCCCGGGACACGCAGCCAGGAAATCCACGAGGCCTGCGTGTTGTCCACGTGGCACCGCATCCTCTCTGCCCTGCCGTGCGTTGGGAATGGGCTGGGGCACATCCTGGCCAGGCTGCTGGCTGATTTCCTCCTGCAGAGGCGGGTGCTTGGCACAGCAGCCGTCAGGAAGTTCTTCTCAGCACCGAGTAAGGACAAGCCTTCGTCTGCCACCCAGCCTTTCCAAAACACTTGCGTGGTCTGTTATAAAGCACTTCCCATTTCCTCCCAAGGGAAGCTGCTCCCCAGCCGCCTTCCTGGTGGCTGTGCCGTACCTTGGCTGCAGTCCCACAGTCATTGTGGTCCTTCTCACGCTGTCCTGGACGATAATCAGCATGCCAGGGGCTGGCATCACTATCAGCCACGTGGATATTGCACATCTGTGCCCCCCTGGCTCTGCATCCTTCCCTTTCCCAGTCCCACAAGGCCTCTGCAGCTCCTGCTCTCCCCTTTTCTTCTGGAGCTGCTGGCACTGGAAGCTATGGGGTGAAATAAAGGCTTAAAATCCCCCCAAAACTCCTGCAGGGATGATCCTAAAGTTGCTCAGCACTCCAGGCAGCATACCTGCAGTGAGAGAAGGGACAGGAAGCACCCACTCCTCTCCCTCCTTGTGACAGTTTCCTCCCGGCCTCGCTCAGGAAATCTTCGCTGTCTCCCTCCCCAGATATGCAGGGTTCCTGCTGGGAGTCACAAATACTTTTGGCATAGTGGCAGGGATTATTGCTCCCACTGCAGCTGGATTTCTCATCAGCCAGGTAACTCAGGACCAGAAACCAGCAGCACATCCCTGGATAAAAACCAAACCTGCTATCAGCAATGGATTCCTTTCTTTGCACTAAATCAAAAATGACACCAAGCCCACGCCCTCTCCCAGAGAAAATGTGTTGTAGAACCTGGCAAAACAGAGCTCTGGACTATTTTGGGGACAGGGATGACTCAAAGCAGGAATGTCAGAGATGACGGGAGACAAGCACAGCAGATGATGATCAACAAGTCTCGATTTATTAGTATTGCAAGGCAGACTTTATAATCACATTAATGAAGCTCATACATATTACAAAACTATAGCTCACTATTGGTCATCTACTGAAGGTTAGCTCCTCCTTTATCGGTACATACTCCGGATGCCTATGGTTTCTTCCCCAAGGCTGCTTCCTGATTTTGTATCTTCTTTCTGCCCAAGGACCTTTGTCATTGCTTGCATTGCAAAACTATTGTTTCACAACCTGTATTTTCTCATGGCCCCTTTCTTCCAACCAGGCATCCACAAAATTCTCCACACAGGAAGAGCTCCACATGGGACCCCATCTGGATGTATTTGGAGATGGGGAGAGGGTTGAGGGAGTGGGTGAGTGGAAAGCTCTGTGCCAGGCAGGAAAAGCTTCCTGAATTCAACAGAGAAATGCCAAGGTAGGAAATGTCTCTCTGACAAGGCAGGATCTGGCAATTCTTTCCTGGGAGGGTGGGCAGGCCCTGGCGCAGGGTGCCCAGAGCAGCTGTGGATGCCCCTGGATCCCTGAAAGTGCCCAAGGCCAGGCTGGACAGGCTTGGAGCAGCCTGGGACAGTGGGAGTGTCCCTGCCCTTGGCAGAGGTGGCACTGGATGAGCTTTCAGACCCCTTCCAACCCAAAGTGTTCCATGATTCCCCAATTCTCCATGTCTGGAGTTGCTGGCTGCAGTGCCCTGAGCCTCTGCCCATGGGATGGAGCCCTGCAGCATGGTCGGATCCCAAATGGGATCCATGGATTGCTGGAAGCTGGAAGCCAGCCCAGCCTGCAGCTATTTCCAGCAAGGCTGCTCTTGGAAGAAGTAAATCCGTAATGAAGGAGCAGTGTTACTTTTTAACCAAAGGCTTTTCACACCCTCTGCACTGAGACTCCTGGTGCTTTTTTTTTTCTCTCCTTAATGAGAGAAGCTGATTATTTATTTACTTCATCCCCACTTAGAAACAAGTGGGGCAAAAAATAATTGATGGCATTACAGAGCTCGGGCTGGCAGCCCTAAGCACAGCTCTGGGGAGGGAGGGAAAGGGGATAAACAGGGAAAGCCTTGAGCTGTTGTCATCCTTACTGAGCGTGAGCCTCACTGAAGGCATTTTCTACTCAGGATGCGGCCACTGAAGAGAAGTTTGGACTCCAGCGTGGTGTGAGTTTGGGCTGCCCCTTTCCCAGAGAAGCTGGGGAAGTTCTGCTCCCCGCTAAGTGCATCACATGTTTGGGTTGCTTTTTCCTCTCTCCGTTAATTGCCGTTACAATTACAATTCACCACCTTTAACTTTGTTTTGGATGATGAGCGTTAATTAACGGAGGGAGCCATGACAGACCCGCGGTTGCCATGGCAACCCCGCCCTCCGCCCGCCAGGGGGCGCCGCCGCCCCGCGCCCTCCCATAACCCCCCGCGGCCGCGGCCCGCCCGCCTCTTCCCCGCCTCCATCATGGCGGTGAGTGCCGGAGCCGCGGGCCGGGACCGGGCCGTGCCGTCTCCATCTGCAGCCATCCGCGCTCGCCAGGGCTCGCCCGGCTGCGGCCCGTGCGGGCGGGAGCGGAGAAGGCCGGCGGGAGAGGCGCGGGGGTGGGATGGGCGCAGAGGAGCCTGTGGGACGCTCCGAGGGAGCGGCTTCCGTGACAGGCCGCGGCCCTCCCGGGGGCGGCGGTGCTCGAGAAGGGGCCGCGGCACCGGGGTTTGCGCCCGGCGGGGAGCGGGGCGCGGTGTCCGGCCGCGGAAGCCTTTCTCCGGAGCCCTGGCGAACCGCCCTGGCGCTGCCGGGGCGAGCGGCGGGCCGTGCCCTGGGCACCCCCGGTTACCGGTGTGGTCTCTCTGCAGCAAGACCAAGGTGAGAAGGAGAACCCGATGCGGGAGCTGCGGATCCGCAAACTCTGCCTCAACATCTGCGTCGGGGAGAGCGGGGATCGGCTCACCCGCGCCGCCAAAGTGCTGGAGCAGCTCACGGGGCAAACCCCTGTCTTCTCCAAAGGTGAGGGGCTGCGGATGAGCCCTGGCTGCTTTCTCCGTTGTTTTCCTTCCTTTCTCGTGGGTGCAGTGGCAGAGCGGTTCCCAGGAAAGGGTTCCTCCGCAGAGCCGGTGTCGGGAGAGCTGGAGATTTGGGGGGCTTAAATATTCAGGGACTCGTGCACGTTTGTGTCATTTCAGTTCTGTCTCCAAACTCAGGCTGCTGCTTTGCCAACGTCCCTTAAGACAGAATGTGGGGCCGCCTCGGTTCTTTTTAGTTTTCTTGAATTTATGGGGTGTTGAGAAGCTCTGAATCCTCCGGGTGGGAATTCTCCGGCTGCCCTAAGTGTAACTGTTGCTGCCTACAGCCCGATACACGGTGAGATCCTTTGGGATCAGGAGAAACGAGAAAATCGCTGTTCACTGCACGGTTCGCGGGGCCAAAGCAGAGGAGATTCTGGAGAAGGGGTTGAAGGTGAGGAATTTGGGCTGGATCTTTGGTTTGTGAAAGAAGAGAACTTTTCCATTTGGACTGAAGGGGTGTGTGCTGTGGAAGGTTGCACCTGATCTAGGTGCAGGTCAGATCCATGGGATGAAGTGCTCACACTCTTAATCTGGGTGCTGTTTAATTCTTATTTAAGAACTAATTGGTGTAGCAGCTGATTTTGTTTGGGGTTCTGTCTTTGCTGCTGGGATATAGGAGCAAGCTGGGGGATAAAGACTCAATAGCTTGTGAGTGAGTTGGGGGTCTGGTAGCACTAGGCAGGAGTTTTAATTCTGCTTCCAGTCAGGAGCAAAATAGTGACCAAGAACCAACGTTTCAGGTGCGAGAATACGAGTTGAGAAAAAACAACTTCTCAGACACTGGGAACTTTGGCTTTGGAATCCAGGAACACATCGATCTGGGCATTAAATACGATCCCAGTATCGGTATCTACGGACTGGATTTCTACGTGGTGAGTATTCCCTGTTTTCTGGGCTTGTGGGAAAGCTCCAGAAGGAGCCTAGAACAAGCACTGGCTCCTATGGACTTGTTGCTAAGTGCTGGAAGATAAACTTGGAGTTTGTTGACATTTTTCTAATCTGAGATTCCCAGAGCTGCCATGAAATCCCTGATTTATGACAAATCCCAAAAAGCCTCTTCAGAAACAAATCCTGTTGCTCTGACTGCAACTCCTGGGATAACATTGGTTCGGCAGGGCTGGGTTTGGGGAAGGTGAGAGCAGCAAGGCATCACTGATGAGGAAATTCCAGGCTTCCCTCCTGGAAAACTGTTTAAGAAAACAGTAAGTGCCAGGATGAAGCAGTGCTGTTGGCCTCATCCTGCAGGTGCTGGGCAGGCCGGGCTTCAGCATTGCAGACAAGAAACGCAGGACTGGCAACATTGGGGCCAAGCACAGGATTGGGAAGGAGGAAGCCATGCGCTGGTTCCAGCAAAAGGTACAGCCCATCTTTATTTTTGTATCCCAAGAGTTTCCTAGCAAGGAGCAGCAAAATGCCTCATGGAAAGCCTGGAGAATATCACTGGGCAGATCCTTACTGTCCCAGAGCAGTGGAAGCTGCTGCTGCTAAATAGAAATGTTGGAGCATGAGTGCTGTTTGTGCTTTTTTGGGTGTGCTGAACTGAAACAGCAGCTCTTGGCAGGAGTCCTGGGAGGAATTACAAGCTCTCATGGAAATGGCTCCCAGTTTTTGGAGGAGCTGCATGTTTGTGGATCATGAGTGAGGATTTGTTGGTCTGACACAGCTCCAGGTTCAGCTGCCAAACCTGGAGGATGGAGAGATCCTCAAATAAATTCTTGTGCTTATCTGTCCATATAATGAATAATAGGATAATGAACTAGTCTTTCATGTTTGTGTTAGCTTTGAGTGACTGTGGTGACTCAGATTTTCTGCACAGCAGCACTGCACTTTTACCTGATGGTGACTTCTCACTTGGTTTTTTTTGTTGGTTTTTTTTCCCTTCACAGTATGATGGCATCATCCTTCCTGGTAAATGAGCAGCTCCTGTTGCCAGAGAAGTAAATAAATTTTTCTAACCCCGTAACTTGTGTCTTGAGTTTTGTGGGGAAGCTGATGAGAGCAAGGGTCCTTCTCCTCCACTGTTGTGGTTTGGCTTTATTACTTTTTTTTCCTCCCTTGTTATTTCTAATTCAGTGCTGCAGGCTGGGGAGAAAAGCTCTTCTGTCCTGTTTCTGTGTCTGCATTCCCTGCTTAAGCCTCAAGATGGAGATGGAGGCAGCTCAGGGGACAATTTCCTGGCTCCCAAAGCTTACAGTGACCCCAAACATCAGCGTGCCTCCTTGCCCAGCTGTCCCACACTCCCAGCTGGCTGTCCTTCCCCTGCTGGTGGCAGAAGCCATGTGGAACTCAGCTCTTCAGGTGCTGCTGAGGCCACAGAGCTGGACTTGGAGCCCAGGGATGGCTGTTCCAGGGATGGAGGTGCTCAACATCCAGCAGAGCACCTTCCACCCTCCCTGGGGGATGTGTGCATCCCTCTTATCCACCTTGAGCTTTACGGGGGTTTTCTTTTTGGGGGCCATCTTGGCAGGACCTGATGGGAAAGGAGGGGTGAGAGCCTTGCAGTGGGGGTACAGGGGTCCTTCTGCTCCTTTAGGTATTCAGTAAAGGAAAGGGTAAACTCCCACTGAATGAAAATTACCTGAATCAGGCCTAGAGGAGGATGGGAACTGCTCCCCAAGCCCTGCACACCTGTGAGAAAGTGTCATGACTGCAGGAGGGGATTCTCAACAACTCCAGTGCCAGGACCTGTGTTACAAAGGAATGAGGGTTTTGGGTGGCTGCTCTGGGGAACTGGGAGCACCCACTGGTCCTGGGGTGTGGGGCCATGCTCAGCCCCAGTCTGGGGTGACAGCAGGGTGTGTTTCACCTGACTCAGGCACAGCTTTTGAATGTTCCCAAATCCCATTTGAACCTCCAGTCTGAAACTCAGCAGTGATCTCACCTTCTCTGAGGGAGCTGGGAGCAGCCAGTAGATGAGGGAACAAATCTGGCCAGAAATAGCTGTTAGTGCTCTGTCTTGTGTCTGGGGCTGTTTATTGTGCTTGGCCACAAAGATCTTTCTTGGAACAGAGTAATCAGCTCATATTTAGCACCGGGAGGGAAGGGGGGAATTGGGAGACTTCAGCAAAAAACATGGAGAAAAGTTTGGGAAAAGTTTAGTAATAAAGTCCCTGGCAGGAAAAGAGGACTCAAGGCTGTGCTGGAGTGGGAAAGTGGCAGTGCCAGCACGGCCAAGCTCTGTGCCAGGGAGAGCAGAGATGACTCAGAAGCCACAGGGATTCAGGAGCAGCATCCCAGGCACTTGAGCCATCCCTACAATTGTGGTGTTTCAGGACCTACCTCATTTTACACCACTGAGAGCTCGTCTGTCATGAGCCCCCCTGAAACTGGGGCCTCATGCTGCTCTCTCCCTGCATTGGCATGTGAAATGGTTTCTGACACCAGCTCAGGACTGGGAGAAGGAACTGGGATTTGCCCTTTCAGAGCAACAACACTTGGATGTTTCATTCTTTCTAGATTATCCACTCATCAGAAAAATTTGCAGTTTCAGGTTTTTGGCTGGATTTGAAATGAAGATGGAGATTTCCTAGGAAAATAAAATATTTTTTTCCAGGTTTTCTCTGCAGATCCCTCAGACCTGCCTCTCCCTGAGATACAGCACTGCCAGAGCCTCCTTGCTGCTAAGAAGGAAATTGTTCTGGGATAAAACAGATCTTCCCACTGCAGCACACTTCACACAAGCACAGGGATCCTGCCCGTCCCCTCGGCACCTTTGACAAACTCCCAGCTCAAAGCACAGCACATGTTAGCTTTATTCTAAACTCTGGCTGTGGGAGGGCACAGTGACCTTTATTGCATGCACTTAAAATGGGGCATTATTGCTGCTCCTGATAGAAATGTCACTGCAGCAGCCTGAAAGGGGTATTTTTCATACAGATTAATCCTGGCTGCTGGGTTAATCTAGGGAGCTGGAGTGATTTGAAGAGATTTCAAAGGACCCAGACAGAATGGAGGAAAGACAGCAAGGGAAGCTTTTATTGTGGCTGTTTAAATTTCTCTTAAAAGACAATCATTGTCCTCATATCCTTTCAGTGCTGCTAATCTCAGCCCTCATTACTGAGGCAACAGCAGAGCAGGGTGACACTGCCTTCAGAAAGTTGTGTCAGGCTTATTTTCTTTAATACTGAACCAGACAGAGTCCCTCTCCTTTTCCTGCTGGTGGGTTCAATCAGATTCTGAGTCACAGCCAACTCCCAGCCAGCTTGGAAAATTACCTGGGCACTGCAGCTCCAGGCACTCTTTTGCTGCTAATAATTCCTCCAACCTGGTTTTAGAAAGCAACAAAGGCTTCTTCCCCATTTTCCATTATTCAGCATTTCCTGGCCACACACAAGGTCTCTGCTGATCCTGCCAGGTCTGTCCTGGCTCCCCATGACTCACCCACAGGCTGGGATGCTCTTACCTTGCTCTCAGACAGGTTTGTCCTGGGGGAAGCTCTGTCCAGTGCCAGGATTTGCAGGTTGAGGCACAGAGACCCTCAACTTCCCCCATACAACATCCTCTTCCCTCCTCTCCCCCACTCCCAGCCAGCTGACTGCTCTTATCACTTCTACACTTAGAGCAGGCTTTTGGGGTGCTGTGAGGTCAGCTGCCCTTGCTGAGTCCCAGGGGCACGGAAAGGGCTGGACTCCGGCGCAGACTGAGACCTGGAAAGGGCTGGACTTATGTCCAGGTTTAGCTGAGACACAGCACTGCAAGAACATCCTGGCTGCCAACAATCCCAAAGAAAAGCAGCCATTGGGAGGCAACAGGAATAGGTCTGGAGTGACATTGCCTCAGGAAAAATATGTCTCCAGTCCTGGGCTCCTTAGGTCAAAAACAGTAAGGAGCTGCTGGAGTGGGTCTAAAAGAGGGAACAAAGATGATTAAAGGACTGGAGCATGTCTCTGACAAAGAGAGACTGCAGGAGCTGGGCCTGGTCAGTCTGGAGAAGGGAAGGTTGAGAGGGGATCCCATCAATTCATAAAATATCTCCAGGGGGTGTCAGAGGATGGTGCCAGACTGTTCAATGGTGCCCAGTGACAGGCCGAGGAGCAATGGCCATAAACTAAACCACGAGTTCCACCTCAACACGAGGAGGAACTTCTTTCCATGATGGTGGCGAGCCTTGGAGCAGCTGCTCAGGGAGTGTGTGGAGTCTCCCTCTGTGGGGACATCCCGAACCCACCAGGACGCGTTTTTACCTACTCCAGGCGCCCCTGCCTGGGCAGGGGGTTGGACTGGACGATCTCCAGAGCTCCTTTCCAACTGCAGCTCCTCTGGGACTGTGCGGCCCGTCCTGAGGGCGGAGCTGACAGAGCCCTGCCAGCACTCAAGATGGCGCCGCCCATGGCCGCGTCCAGCCCCCGCCATGGCCCCGCTGCGCCGCTTCCGCTTCCTGCCCGCAGCCAAGATGGCGGCGGCGGCGGGGCAGCGCCGAGGGCCCGGCGGCCGCTGAAGCCGCTTCCGCCGCCGCCGGCTCTCCAGCAGTAAAAATGGCGGAGTCGGTGCTGGAAGTTGTGGGCCGGCTTCAGGCGCGCCTGGCGGGCAGCGCCGAGCCCAAGAAGGTGATGGGAGCTGCCTCAGCCCGCCGGGGCTCCAGCGGTGGGGACGGGGGTCGGGAGTGCGCGGGGCAGGGCCTCCCTCCGCCGGGGCTTCCCTTGCGTGGAGTTCCGTTCCCGGCCGGGGCCGCGGTGCGTGGGGCGAGACGTGCGGGCTGCCCGGAGCTTGTCCCCAGCTCGCAGGCCCTGGGGGTCCCATTGCGGCGGGCGGGTGTCTTTTGTGGGGTCCCCCCCCCGTGGCAGGCTTGGGGTGGTGGCAGGGGTCCCAGGCAGGACCCCCCGTGGCAGTGGCGGGCAGGGGTCCCTTTTGGGGTCCCCCTTGGTAGGGCTGGGGCCCGGCTGGGCAGACGGGCAGCGGAGAACTCGCCGGAAGAGTCTTGCCCTGGTGACGTGTTCGGTGGCGGAGCCGCGGTGCCGTGGGAGCCCACGCAGGGAGGCACCGCCGCGGGGCCGGGGGGGACACGGCTCCCGCTCCGGAGCTGGCTCCTGTCGCTTCTGTCCCCTCTGGCCTTCGGGGATTTGCTTTGCTCTTCGTGCCCCTGTCCACGAGGGAATGTACCCGCTGCCAAAATGTTGTGCCCGCAGCAGCTGCCGTGGAGCGGCTGGTGTGCTGCCCCGACCTGTTCTGGGCTCGCTGTGTTCGGTGACATTAGGCTGGTGACAGTGGCTGTCCTGCTGGGCACCAGCGTTCAGAGCTGGTTTTTCTAGTGAAATGTGGTTGAACTTGGGTATGCTGTTACTCTATTCTCCTGTCTTAAAGGGGGAGCATCTGTTGAGAGTATTCACACGTGTTCAGTTCATGTTTTGTGTAATTCAGGTGAAAAAGGAGACAGGCAGGGCTGTGCAGCTTCTCCGTGCTGGGCTGACTCTGTTTCACTGAGACAAACACCTGCAGAGCTCACTTCCCAAGATATCCCACCACCCAGGAAGAGGAGAGGATGTTTGAGTGCTGACCCTTTGAAATGGGAGCCCCTGTAGGAGCTCCAGCCTGGCTGGGGGTGATTCGATGGGATCTGGTTACTCTTCTCACCCTCTCAGCCAGGAGCAGAGCAGGGTTTAACTGGTGGAGCCCCAAACGGAGCTGAGGGACTGCCAAGGAGTCAGTTCCAGGGCTTTTGAGCTTCATGGTGTTGAGCCCATGGAGAAAACATCAAATACTGTCTCAGCACTCTGTGCACAGAGAATTAGTGCTGCTGTTCCATGACCCTTGTGTGAGCTCAAGGCAAGGACTGCTGGTGTGTTTCTGGAGCGCTGCAAGTCTCATGGAAACATGGAGGTGTTTGCACAGCCCGACTCTTTCTCCAGTGACCTCGTGGTGTGAAGTCATTTCTTGCTCTGCTGATCCTGGGCAGTTTTGCAAGGGCAGGCAGAGGAGGTAAAGCAGGGTAATGACTTGAAAACTTCTTTTCTTCCCCAGCAGATTCTTTATTTCTGATACTTTTCCAGCCGTATCCTCGGAAGCATTAGTGGTTTAAAGCCTGAATTTAGTTGCAATTGCATTGTCTTGATAGATCTTGTTAAGGACCTTCCTGTTAAAGAAATTTTGCATCCCTGGGTGCTGCCCACCCTTACACCATTTCCAGTCCTCACTTTTCTTGCCCTTTCAAAATATTTTATCAGGAATGTGAAAGAATAATATTTGCCCAGTATTGTGTATAACTCACTGCCTTGCTGAAGGGTGTAAAGCGTTGTTTTTACTGTTTTTGGGTGAAAATTGGGCTGCTGGCATGGATCAGTGGAAGTGAAATCTTGGACAGTGCTGTCATGGGTTGGAAAGAGTCCTTTTTTTCCATCTCCAGAGGAGAGGTACAAGCTCTGCTCCAGGGCTATGGGAAGAAAGAGGAGAAGGAAAACATGAGCAAGAGCATCTTCACAGAGGCAAAGCAGCGGGGCCGTGCGAGCAATTTGATATTAGTGTGTGTTTTTAGTGTTGTAATGGTCTGGCTGCCTTCTTTCAGAAAAAGAAAACAGTCCACCCATGTTTCACAGAAGTTGATTGGAGCTGGAACTCAGGGAAGGTTTTATGGGGTTGTGTCTTGATTGACTGAAGCCCTGCCCTGTGCTGGGGTGTTTTAGAAGAGCTTTGTTGTGCGTGTCTCACAAGACACGAGTCTGGTGCTTCCTGTCTCTCACCTGGTCACCTTTTCCTCAGAGTATTTGTATCATCTTGGTTATTTCCAAGATGAGCTGCCAGATTTAGAATCCCGGGTTTGTCAGAGGTTGGAAAAGACCTCCAGGATTGAGTCCAACCTTTGACTGAACCCTTCCATATCAACTGAATTCCACACTGAGTTGTTTCTTGAACACGTCCAGGGATGGGGACCCCACCACCTCCTCCCAATGCCTGTCCACCTTTCTGTGAAAAAATTTCTCCTATTGTCCAAAATTCTTCCTGATGTCCCTTTAAACCTCAGTGGGATGTACTCCATCAGCTTGTTGCTGAAGGAAATAAAGTTTAAGACAAGTTTTTAAGCCTCACTGCATCAAAGTTGTCTCACTTGATGCATCTCATGCACAAGGACCCATGTTCCACAGAGACTGCAGTGGCTGTGGAATAACTCAGCTCCTCGTGAGACATGTTCTGGATTAAGTGTGTGTCTCCTCTGGTCTCCAACCATGCTGAGAACAGCGTTCCCATTGAGAACAGCACTTCTCTTCCTGGAATTCAGCCCTGAAGGCAACAAATACAGAACTGTGGGAGATGCTACAGTGGGGTGTAGCTAGAAAATACTTGGGAGGATTTAGGGATACCAGAATGAGTTTTCCTTTGATTTTTACTCTCATAGTGGGATTTTGTAAGCTCTGAAAAAACTTTTCTAGGGATTTAATTAGCTCACAGAGATGCTGTTGCTTTAGTTTTGTCCTGGTTTAGTCTTTTTCTATCTAGTACAAAACCCCATCCTTCTTTCCCGTCCTGTCCCCTTTGCACAGACAAGTCCAAACTCCTTTATTATCAATCCCAGAAGGATTTTGGCCTTCCCAGAGGGATCCCAACACCTGAGCTGTGGCAGGCAGTCTGAGGAGAGGCAGCAGAGTAGGACTTTGATGGCTTCAGTTGCCAGTGCACTTGTTGAGCAGCTGTGCTGGCAAGGCAACAGCAGCCACTCTTGGTGTCAGTGTTTCACTCTTCTAAACCAAGAAAACCGAAACCTTCTGTCACAGTTACTAGGTCCTAAATATAAAAGAGTGGTTTCTAGTGAACAGAAGTTGTGGTTTTGTTGAAGTCAGAGGAACTCTTCTCTGAGTGTCGAGGAGTTCTTCCTCTCTGAGAGCAAGAGCGCTCCTCAGATAGGTCAAGGGAACTCATTTCCCTCCAGAGGAAGGAAACTGCAAAGCTGATCCTTGCACGGTGGCCGTGGGGGTGACTGGTGCCAGCTAAGGCTGACAGTGCTGATTTGAGCACGAGCACAGTGCTTTAAAGAGATCTTCTGGATCAGGGGCAGCCCTTTGTATGGCATATAGCATAGGAGTGCTGAGCACAGCCCAGGCTGTATGGGGGCCATAATAATGGGAATGCTGATGAGGCTGGACTGTGGCTATAGCTGAGCTGTGGGAAATGATGTGAGGGGCAACAGTGCTGTCAGATGTGTCCTACCATGTGCTGTAGCTACACAGCCAGCAGACATCGTGGTGAGGCCATGTCCCAAACCACCTGGCTGGCAGAGGTACAGGAACATCTCCTTCACTTAGAATCCCACAACCATTAGGGTTGGAAAAGACCTCCAGGATCACCGAGTCCAACCTGTGACCGATCCCTGCCTTGTCAGCCAACCCAGAGCCCCATGTCTGGTCAATCCTTCCACACCTGCAGGGATGGTGACTCTGCCACCTCCCTGGGCAGTCCATTCCCATGCCTGGCCACCCTCTCCTGAAGAAATTTCTCCTGGTGTCCAACCTGAGCCTCCCCTGGTGCTGCCTGAGGCTGTTTCTTCTTGCCAAACTCCTCCAGCTGCTCTTTGGAGAGGGCTCCTTGTCCCACCCTGTCCTATGGAGCAGCTGAAGGTGTTGGCAGAGCCTTGCTTGGGGTGTGTGGAGGAAAAACCAATTCTCTGGTGTTTGGTGAAGGGGAAAGAGTGGAGCACGAAGGAGGGAATTTGGAAGGGATCAGGTGCTGTTTTAGCACCTGATTGAAGAGAGCCTTTTGGCAGTGGAGACCCAGGTTCCCCTCTTAGGTCTGTAAGAGCATCTAGAAATCTTCCTTTCCCTTTTTATTTTGGTTTGTTCCTCTTGCCAAGGGGTGTGATTCCATCACTCCTGAGCCAGGCTTCCAAGTCCCTTCTTCCTCTTGCTGCGTGTTTCTGTTCCCAGTGCTTTAAGCCAGATTTAATTTGCAGTCCTGTGTGAAGCAAACATTAATATTTGAGTGTGTTACAAGACTTTCAGGTGGGTTCCTGTGGGCAGAGACAAGATTCTTTTGCATTTGGCCCTCGTGTCCAGCTTCTCAGGAGCTTTTTGGGAGCGAGACAGCAGCTGTCAGCCACTTGGATCTTCCTAACGAGCTCTCAGGCAGTGCAGCATTTTCTTCCTCCTTAATCCCAGCCTGTGCTTCCGTGTGACAACTCTGAACACTTCTCCTGTTGTCTCCACAGCTGCTGAAGAGTCTGAAGAGGCTGTCAGAGTTACCCATCACAGTTGACATTCTCGTGGTAAGAGCTGTGAAATCTCTGGGGCTTTTCATCGTGTCTGTCGAGTCCCAGGGAGGGCTGTTTTCCATGGAAGTGCTGCTCTCCCTGGAACAGGGTGTGTTGCCTCAGCCACCTGCTACAGCCCAGTGACAGAGGTGTGACTGTGATAAGGTTGTGGAAGTGCCAGGCACGGGGAAAGAGCATGCCAGGGCAGGTGGGAAGCCATGGAGGACAATTTATCACGCTCAGTTCTCCCAAAATCTTAACACCTGGCTGGGATATGAGAGTTGGAGCAGATCCCAGCAATAACAAAGCAGCAGGAAATGAGGAAGTGCTAATCCTTACGGTTTTTAATGGCTTCTGTCTTCAAACTTGCCAGCTCCCATGGTAAATACTGACTTGGGTTATTAAGACAAATAATTAGTGTTTGACTAAAGTAGAATTAACTCTTTGATTTACACGTAGTGAGCAATATAAAGCAGCTGAAAACATAATAGAAGTGATATCTGTGCTGTTAGATCAAGGAACTTCCTCCCTCGTAGCGGTAGGGAAGGGAGTTTGTTATTTCATCGACTCTTTAGGGAGTTTAGCAGGGGTGAGAATTCCTGTTTTGCTAAGATGGATTCCTGGCTCTCTCCTGAAGGAGACAGGAGTTGGGAAGACTGTGAACAGCCTGAGGAAACACGAGCTCGTGGGGGACTTTGCCAAGGACCTTGTGGCCAGGTGGAAGAAGCTGGTGCCAGTGGCCCAGGAGGCAGAGCGGTGAGTGAGCCCCATGGATGAGCTTTGGGAATGTTTTTGCAGTGGCTTTTTCAAACCTCTCTGGCCAAGGCTCTGGAAAAACTTGTAAAACCAATATGCGAACTCTGCCTGGGGGTTTTGCCTTGTTTTGGCAGAAAATTCCTGCCTTTGCTGGCTCTGGAGTGTTGGGATGATGACAGCTGCAGTTTCATGTGGAAGTTGGGGCCAGCTTTCAAGAATTTGCAGTTTGATGAAGAGATTAACAGGAGATGCCTTAATAAAGCAAAAGATGCAATCTGCTTGCTTGCCATTTTATGATTCTGAAGATAGGAAGTTCTAGGCCCAAGTAATTAGAAAGAATGCTTTTGTGAGCCAGAATCCTATGGAAACTGGAAGTTATTGCTAGCAGGCATATGTTAGTAACAAAGTTGTGTTGAACCCAGCAGAGATCAAATAGATATGGGTGATAAAGGCCAGTTCTTAATGGGAATTTAAAGGAGTGATATTCCCACTTGTTGAGGGGAACTGGGGGACATTTCCCACAGCATCACACAGCCAGGAGTGTGTAGGCATAGAGAAGGTTCTGTCTCTAGTCCTAATAAAAGTGCTTCATCAATTCTTGCACTAGAAATGCAGTTTTTAAATCCCTGATTGTTGCTGTTCCTTAGAGATTTTGTGGGATTTTTGCCACAAAACTACCAAATACAATCTTGGTCTTCTGTGAGAGGTGTTCCAGTCCATGGAGTGGCTCTTTTCATTCATGTTGGGCAGTATGAATCTGACTCTTTTTGGTTTCTTCTCCCTTCAGAAATAACCTGGACTCTGAAGACCGTGACTACGAGAGGAGCAGCTCAAGCAAAAGGCATCAGGAATCCTCCCTAAGAGAGGATGAGGAGGCTGACCAGGATTACTCAGAACCCTTCCAGCCATCTTGCAGCCAGTCCTATAGCCCAGATCATAGGGAGAAGAAGTCCAAAAGGTATCCTAGGCCTGAGAGAGCCCACGAGACTTACGGCTATAGCAGCCACCAGGGGAAGGGCTGGGGCAGATCCTCCCCGGTGCTCTCTTCAGACCAGGAGTACTCGGACTGTGGACAAGCTGTGTCACCTGAGCCCAGTGAGAGCCCTCAGGACGTGGACACAGACCCTTATGCCTCTGAGGAGCAGGAAGAACCAGCACTGTTCCACCGCAAAGCCAGCAAAGGCCACAGCTTCCAGGAGAAGCTCGGGGCAGGCCGGGAGCGCAGCTCCGGCGATTTCTGCGACAAAGGGAACGCGAGTCGGAGCAAAGAGCACAAGTCCTCGCACAAGAAGCAGCGACTCGATGGCAGAGGGGACGATAGGAGCTCTGCCTTCAGCCCAGAGAGGTTGCACAAGGCC
This sequence comes from Anthoscopus minutus, assembly GCA_013399455.1. Classification (NCBI taxonomy): domain Eukaryota; kingdom Metazoa; phylum Chordata; class Aves; order Passeriformes; family Paridae; genus Anthoscopus; species Anthoscopus minutus. The sequence continues at coordinate 66,736 of VWYI01023231.1, forward strand.
TCTTTTAAAGAGCAGCTCCGAGAATCCCCCGTGGCCAGCAAGGAGAAGCAGAGGACGTCAGAGGGCACCAAAAAGGAGAAGAATCGGGAAAGCGGCAGCTCCAGGAAGGAGAAGCCGCACTCGTTGCTGCACATGGAGGAATCTTTGGACAATCATGTCAAGAAGCAAAAGCATCGGGACTCTGAGAAGAGCAAATTGGAAAAGTCCAAGCAGAGCCTGGAGAGCTCTAACTCGGAGAAACGGAAAGCTGAGAGTGACTCGGGCAATAGGATCAAGGAAAAGGGGGGTTCTGGGAGCTTAAAGTCTTCGGAGGGGAAGCGCAAAATCTCCAATGTGGAGAAAAAATCTGCGGGTTTTTCCTCAAATTCTGGGGAGGGGGAAGCAGAGGATGAGTTTGAACAACCTACAATGTCGTTTGAGTCATATCTCAGCTATGACCAGCCCCAGAAAAAGAAAAAGAAAGTGGTTAAATCCTCGGCTGCGTCAGCTGGGGACAAAGACCGAGGGCACAGCAAACAGAATGGATCTAAAGCCAGTACAAACAGCTCGAGCTCCAGTCAGAAAAGTCCAAGCCACAAGAGAACAAGTGAGAAAAAGGCAGAGAAGAAACCCCCAGAGCCTCCTAAACCAAAGAGGGTAAGGGTTGGTAAGAAAGCAGAGTATCTGTGGATGTGAGCTTAGAATCCAGCTCAGTTCGCAGTGCATCTCCTGCTAACAAGATTCTCATGTCTCCTCTCTCAAGTATTTATGGTTCTCTAAAATGGGGTTTTTTTAGTGTTCAGAAATGGGAGAATTGGTGGTACAAGGCAGCTCATTCCAGAAGACAAACCTTCTTTTGTGAAAGCCTGGAAAATGAGCAGTATTTCTGTGCAGATCCTTTGTCACATGGGTGCCAGGGTTTGGTGTATAAATAGGGACTAAATGTAAAATCTTTACTGTTTCATCTTTTTACTCAACTTTGAAACACGTGGCTCTTCACAAAGTGGCCTTTACAAGGCTTAGCAGCATTTTAAATCCTGCTTTGCCATTCATTCTTCATAAAACTCCATACCAAAGTTTTCAGTTTCCCTCAGTTTCTGAGGTTCCCTTCTCCACCAATGCAAAGTTTTTTGCAGGAAAGAGAAGAGGCAGAACTGGTAAATGAGTGTTTGAGATCATGGAAATGCTTCTGCTTGTCCTGAATAGGTTAAAAACATGAATGGTTCTTTCTGGAAGGTGCTGAATGATTCAGATCTCAAATTTCAGCTTCTTCCTATTGGCAGCCACCCCTGAGGTTGTTCCTTGGTGCAAACTGAGCAGCATTGAGTGGTTTACTCAAAATATGCAAAAAGACCCCATAGTTCAGTGCTGTTTGTACACTGGTGGAATGTCACATTCTGCTGTATTCCTGTCTTATTCCATGTACATCCTCTCCTTCCAGATAATTTTAGATGTGGTACCGACATTACCAGACATCCCCCTGCCCCCCATCCAGGCCAATTATCGTCCTCTTCCCTCGATTGAGTCCATCACCTGCTCCCAAACAAAAAGGAAAGGTATGTTGGGCAGGAAAATGGGTTTGGAATGAGCCAGACTGTGGGAGAGAGCAGGAGTGGATCCTGGCTGGGTTCAGGTCTCTGTTGGGGTCTGCCAAGGGCAGAGGTTTCAGACAAAAAAGCAGCTGCTTCCCACGTGCTCCATCAGAAATGAGAAGAATCCTTCACTGATGCTTCTCTGGGGCTCGGGCTTTGGACTTGCTCTTCCTGAACTTGCTCTGCAGGTCTCTTGGAGAGGACTTAGCCCTTTAAGTCACTTCTGGATGACTCCAGTTAGTGCCTCCCGTGCCATTTATCAGGACAGGCTCTTCCTTTTCTCTGTCCCCTCCTCACTCCAAGCGTTTCCCTCCACAGCAGTGTCCTCACCAGTGGAGGAGAGCGAAGCGGGTTTCACAGGCCGACGGTTGAATTCCAAAATGCAGGTGTACTCTGGCTCCAAAACTGCCTACCTCCCAAAGATGATGTCCCTGTACCAGCAGTGTATCAGGGTCCTCAGTAACAACATCGACTGTAAGTACCTTTCCTTGTCTCAGAGTCACTGTGCACGTGCACTGAAGTTTTGGCAACTTCTTGGTACAGACCCCAGCAGTTTCTCCTTGTTACAAATATGGGATAAATCCCAATGGAGTTCCAGGTGCTGCAGGGATCAGCACCCAGAATGCTTTCAAGCAGTGCTAAAGCACTGGAAATTGTGGCAAACTGAGCTTGCACAGGTATTTCTTAACTTGGAGGTTCCTTTCTCCTCCCCTCATCCTGTGTGGTGGTGTGCAACACTGCAGTTTTTTCACTGTGTTTCATGGTGTCAAGCCCTTTCTTTGGCAAGGAAGGAGCAGGATAATTAATGCCCTGTGCTTCTTGCTTCTCTCTAGCAATCTATGAAGTGGGTGGTGTCCCTTTCTCCGTGCTGGAGCCAGTATTGGAGAGGTGCACCCCAGAGCAGCTGTATCGCATCGAGGAATGCAACCACGTGAGTGCCTTGGCCTGGGAGAAGGGATGTGATGTGCAGAGCTGTCCTCACCTGCAAGAGCAGAATAGAAACAAAGCTTTTTCATTGCAAGACGTGGCTTTTGCTAGTCCTGAGTTCCTGGCTTTGCTGCACGCAGGCCATGCTGGAATTCCAGTGACACCAGCACTGAGCTGGTGCCAAGGGAAAGGGGGCAGAAGGAGTCAGGAGGGATCCCAGCTCTGTGTGGGTTTGCTTCAGGTGCTGGTGGAGGACACGGATCAGCTGTGGCACAACCACTGCCTGCGAGACTTCAAGAACGAGAAGCCCGAGGAGTTTGAGTCGTGGCGGGAGATGTACCTGCGGCTGCACGACGCGCGCGAGCAGCGCCTGCTCATGCTGGCACGCAACATCGGCTCTGCCCACGCCAACAAACCCAAAGGTGGGGCTGAGGAAGGGCATTTGGGCTTAAAACCAGTCCAGTTTAGGGGTTGTTTAGCTCTGTGTGCTTGCCTTTGCTTCGTGGTTTAGTGGTGTCTTGCTGTTGTCCATGATGGTGTTGATGCAGCTCAGTATTTTACAGCAGTGATGAGCAAGCTCCTGTTCCGTGTGGTTCTCCATGCTGGCATGGAAGGGAACCAGGGTGGGGGGAAACATTCCTGGTTTTTGGGTGAACATGATGAGAACTGCTGAGCTGATCAATCTGATTTTTCACTGTGAGAGGTTCAGACCTTTGAAAGGAGACTGTCACTTTTTCTCTGGAATGGATGGACTGGGGAGAGGTGGATGAATGGTCAGTAGTAGGACAAGCAGTGAGGAGCCTCCTTTATAGCCAGCTGGATTTAAGTGATGTTTCCATCTGGCCTCTTGCAGGCAGAGTGGCCAAGATGGCATTTGTGAACTCTGCAGCGAAGCCCCCTCGGGATGTACGGAGGAGACAGGAGAAGTTTGGAACTGGAGGCCCTCTTCTCCCCGAGAAAACCAAGTGAGTGTTTCTCTGTAGCACTTCCCGCTCAGGGCCTCCTGCCAGGGGCCCCCCGAAGCTCAGCTTCAGGGATACTGTGTGTCTGGGAGCTCCTTTTGCAGGGAATTTGTAACTGTAATTGCCTGTTTCCTGCTGGGAAGCGCAGAGATCCAGGTCACTGCTGGTCCCACCTTGTATCAGCCCTGCTGCTGTTACACTCGTGGCTTGTGGCTGTAGAATTGTGTCAAACAAAGGTGAATCCTTTATGGAAATGCCTGTCTTGTGTCTGTTGCAGAATAAAACCAGTCCTGTACACATCCAGCAAAAGCCACGCTCGGGCGAGTGACGAGCAGTCCTACGATGGGCCCAGCACCAGCAGTGCCCACTCGGTCCCATCTTCAGGTAGCACCTTCTCCTCCTACGACCCCAGGAAACCCCCTGTGAAGAGTAAGTACAACCTGCAGGACATCCCTGTGGGCTCTTAGAGCTTCTCCTTCACAAACAGCTGCTGTGGGAGAATTCCAGGCTGTGCAGGAGGGTTGGTGTTGGTATCCCTCCTCTCTCTCTGTTCAAACTTGTTGCATGAGGAACAACTGGAAACATCTGATTCACCTGCTCAGGGCTGACTGTATCGGCCTGTCCTAATGGTACCAGTGAGGCAGAGCCTCTGCCTTTGCCCTCCTGCTGCCTCTGTCTGTCCAGCTGTTTGGAACTGGGGTGCAGCTCTCTGGGGAAGGAAGCAGGGAATGTTTAACCAGAGATCTGTGTTGGTGCAGTGCAGAAAGCAGTGGCTTCTCTTCAGTCTGTGACCTGAAAACTCTGATGGGCCCTGCTCAAACACTCGTGTCTGCCAGGGCTGCAGCTTTCAATTGCTCTCAGCTCTTTGTCTATCACTTTTGCTTTCATGTGGGAGCTTTTTTGTTTGATTTAGTGGTGGTGGTTTTTTCCTTTCTCTTTTGCAGAAATTGCACCAATGATGGCAAAGACTATCAAAGCTTTCAAAAACAGGTTCTCTCGGAGATAAGTTTGCAGTGCTGAGCTGGGCCTTTCTCTCTTGGGGAGGAGTGGCACTGAAGGGAGAGAAGGTACCCAAACAGCCCTTCCTTATCTTTGAACTCTTTGGAGGCTGCAGCTGCTGGGAGAAGCTTCAATCTGCACAAGATGACGGCACAGTATTTTATCTTTTATTCTGGTCCCTTTCTCAGTGTCTCTTTTACCCCCTGTCCTCAACATTCTGTTTCTGGCTTTGTCATCCATTGAAAGAAGGGTGGACAGAATCACCTGACACAGGAAAATGTGAAATCTTGGCACCTGCTGAGAGTGGAAGATCCAGAGACTTATTTACTATTTAACCTCTTAATAAATTATACAATGGTTTTAATTAATATTTTGCCCCTCTACCCTGCTGTATTATTTATGTTGCTCCCAGTAGTCTCTCCCCTCCCAACCCAGTCCTGGGATCAGCCTTGGTGACTCGAGCTGGAATCCATCTGAGTGGACACTGGGTGTCACAGGAGCCTTTCCTGTGATCTGGTACCTGCTGGGCCCAAAGTCTCACCTGGAGACTCTGGGACAGGCAGGACCAGTGGCCCAGCCACTTGTCAGTCCTTTGGCAAGTGCATCCAGCCCTGAGGCTTTGCTCCCTGCTCGTGTGTGTCAATAAAATCCGAGCTCTTGACCTTCTCTGTGCTGTTGCTGTAGATCCTGTACAGGTGCTTTTGTGGTCCTGCAGGGATGGCAAGAGCCTTTGGGGAAGTTTCCTCTGCTGCTGTTGTCTTCTGCTGGCTACTGGGAATAAAACTGCCAGGCATTTGGAAGAAGTTTTACTGTGCATCAAGTCAGATTTTAACTTTTTATCTGAAGAGAGATAGGGGACTTTGCAATGGAAAACAGTTTTTAAATACCAGTGAAGGCATTGTTTGCCTCTTTTAGTGGGAAGAAGGAATACTTCTGTCTTGTTTTCTCTGTGGAATCGCAAAGGATTTATTTCCAGTTGGGAAGCTGGTGCCTAAATCCTGTATTTTCTCTGTATGTTTTGCTCTGTCCCCTCTTTGGAAAAATCCATGGATTGTGGTCTTTGAACCTGAAATCACTTGAATGAGGTTGGAGGGAAGTGAGCAAGGGAATGTGGCTGTTGTAGCACGTGTCTGTCCTTCAGAGCAGGAGTTCAAAAGGCTCCATTGTACCTGGTGTGTGAGGAGCTGGAGCTCAGGAAGGAGAAGGTGCTTGATGGGGCTCGTGGGAAGGTCAGGGAGTGCCCTGGAGCTCCTGGAGAGGTGTGAGCCCTGCTGAGGATGTGAGGATGGCAGCTGGGCTCACTGGGCCGGAGCTGGACACAGCCAGGAGCTGTGCTATGCTGTTGGGAAGGCTTCTGCTTGTGGGGTATGTCAGGGGAAGATTTCTGCTTGTGTTTTGTCTGCCCCAAAGGGAATCCCAGGGGTAGTGAAAGCAGAGGATGGGGCTGGGGAGACCCCAGGGCTCGTGGCCTCTCTGGGAGGCCTCCAGGGTCCATCTGGGTCGGAGAGGGGAGAGATTCTCCTGTTCCAAGCCATATTTGCTGCCCTAGGACTTCGCTGTCTGGGTGGAAAAGATGCTGGTAGTGGATGCTGTTGTCGGCAGCTCCTGAGAAGCTCTGCTGCTGGCTTTCTGTGGCTGCCAAATCCCAAACCGGTGGAGCTGTCTGTGTGCACTGACCGGGGGAAACCTTGCTGTGAAGGGTCCTCCCTGGAGGGCTCTAGAAAAATCCCTGTTTTGCTTCTGGTTTCTGTTTGGTTTTTTGTTTCTTTTCTTTTTTTCACTCCCCCTTTAAAACAAAAGTCTTTCTTTAAAACCATTCTGAACACCTGTCTCCTGTTTATTTGGTCTATTCTTTGTTTAGTTTGAAATTCTTGGAAAAATGTTCTCAGACTCTCATGTGCTGTAAGTTTGTTACAGTCCCAGATGCTTTAATGTTACTGTGCAGCATTTCAGTGTGTGTTGTGCTGTAAAATAATGGCTCCTTCCTTTCTCTCCTGCCTTTTTGCTGTATTTAATTTTGCTGTATTTTTAATTAGATAACAATATATTCTCTTCTGCTGACCGTTGTGCTACTGTTTATTTCTCCTCTGTACTTGGGGTAGGGGCAGAGGGGAGGGGAGCAAAGCCTGGCATCATGTTCAGCCCGATGGAGCTTTGAGCAAAGGATCTGGGCGATGCCCAAGAGCGATTCCGGGCACTGCTAAACTGCCAATTCTTGATATCACAGCTCCACCCTCAGCTGTGGGTATGGCCCAAGCCTTGCTGTTTTGGGGAGATGTTCTTTCCCTCTCAGAGCAGCCGCTTTGCTCCAGGCTTTGCCAGCTGTGTCCGTGTTTTGTCTTTGGCTTTGCAGGGAGGTGGCACTGGCGGGACTCTGCTCTCCCAGGGGCGATGCCAACCCCTCGCCCTTCCCTTCCTTTTGCTTGGACATTAAATCCAGCCTGAGGAGAGGGGGGCACCAGCCCTCAGCTGGGAGCAGAGCAGGGATATTTCCCTGGGGGACACACTACGGCAAAGTCTGGGATCAAAGTGCTCCTTCCCGATCTCAGCCTGTGACACTTGTGCAGTTGTTCTGTGCTCCACCACACCCTGAACATGGAGCAGAGCTGCCTCTTCCTACTTCCCACCCCATCCCTGTAGGATGAATAACGGGAGGAGGAGGAAGGGGAGTGACTTGGACTCGTATTTGTATTTTGGTCCCAAACTGTGTATATATACAATTTTCTATGTTCCCTTTTTTTGTGGTAACTAAGATGAATATTTTAATTAGATAAGTTATATGAAAAAGAGGAGAATCATGTCTCAATAAAAGCCAGACACTGGACCGTGGCTGCTCGTTCTTTCCTGACACTGAAAACGAATGTTGAACACTCCATTAGGAAACTCCGTGGCTCCTCGGAGGGTGATGCTCCGGTATCCCACTCCGCTATCCCTCCCGGTATCCCGGCGGGGGTGCTGCTCCCGTTCCTGCGCTGCTTGGAACGATCCCCATGGATAATTCCCGCGGAACCTTTACGGGAAAGCAGCAGCTTCGCCATTCCCCGGGCGGGCCCGGGACCCCCGGGACCCCTCCCCGGGAGCACCGGGCGCTTCTCGGGCTCAGCACGTGCAGGGCCAAGCCACGCCCACCAAGGCGGGGCCACGGGACAGCGGACCTATCACCGGTTTGTGTGGGCGTGGTTACAGATATATGGGCGTGACTAATTAAAATACGGCCTGACGGCTGGGAGATGGGCGTGTCCGGCGAGCATTGTGGGCGTGGTTTCAGTGACACCGGGGCGTGCTCTCAGGCACTGTGGGCGTGTCTCGCCGCCGCGCATGCGCGCTGGGCGGTACCGGCGCGGCCATGGCGCACGGGCACGGTCCCGGCCGGTGCCGCTGCTGCGGGGAGGAGGCGGCGGAGCGCGGCGCGGCCTGGGGGCTGTACCTGCGCATCGACCGGCAGCGCCTGCAGTGCCTCAACGAGCGCCGCGAGGGCTCCGGAGCTACCGTGTTCCGGCCCTGGGAGGAGCGCGGGGATCGCTCACAGGTGGGGACGGGAGCGGCGGTGGGATCGGGGGTATCATCATAAATCAAGCCATAAAATATCTCCAAGGGGTGTCACAGGATGGTGTCAGACTCTGTTCAGTGACAGAACAATGAGCAATGGCCATAAACTAAACCACGAGTTCCACCTCAACACTAGGAAGAACTTTCCATGATGGTGTCAGAGCCCTGGGACAGCTGCCCAGGGAGGGCCTGGAGTCTCCCTCTGTGGGGACATCCCAAACCCACCTGGACTCTTTCCTGTGTCACCTGCTCCAGGTGACCCTGGGCAGGGGGTTGGACTGGATGATCTCCAGAGGTCCCTTCTAGTCCAAAATATTCTGGGATTCTGTGAGCAAGGTACTGCAGGGCCCCCTGAACCCCACTTGGGTCATCCCTCCAGTTGTCCCCACACTCGTCCCTGTCCTCTGTGCTCCCCCACCACCCCCTGCAAACCTCGGGCTAGCCCTGACCTGCTCTTCTCTCTCCCCAGTTTGTGGAAAGTGATGATGATGAGGAGCTGCTCTTCAACATCCCGTGAGTTCCGTCCCTGAGCGCCTCTGGCACCGTCCTGGCTGCTGGCAGGGCTCATTCCTCACCTGGGAACGAGGCACTGGGGCTGACCTGGAGAGGACAGAGGTGAAAACCCTGCTCTGTGTGTCTGGGCAGGTTCACAGGCAGCGTGAAGTTGAAAGGAGTCATTGTGATGGGCGAGGATGATGGGACACACCCGGCTGAGATGAGGCTGTGAGTAAAACCGGCTTCCCCTTCCTCAGAGGGGCTGTGTGCTGCGGGGGGAACTGGTGGCATTGTGAGAAAACAAAGTGAATCCATTTTTTTGTTGAGAAGAACCTGGGCATTGTTAATGGCTGGAATCCAATTAGCTAACCTGTTGATAATAATTCCCTGGGTCTCCTTCTTGTCCTGCCAGGTTCAGGAACATTCCTCACATGTCCTTTGATGACACAGCCAAGGAACCAGAGCAGACGTTCAGCCTGAGCCGGGATCTCTTGGGAGAGCTGGAATATCCCACCAAGTATGAGGCAGACCCTGGGGTGTGGGGGCTGCTCCTGCCTGGCACAGGAGCTCTGTCCAGCCTTCCAGATTTAGGGGTGGGTCAGCACAGGGCAGTGCCTCAAAGCTGCCCTCAGGAGGATTTGCCTCCCCAGCTCTGTCCTGCCCTCTGAAACCTCCTTCAGAGCCTGGGGCTGACTGTGTTGGCACCCCAGGAATTCTTGGGGTGCAGAATCATCCTGGCGTCCTGTCCCCAGCCCATGGCTGACCCACAGGTCAGGTGGTGTGAGGGAAACCTCCCTTGCTGCCAAGTCTGACTCGGATCAGGGGGACCTGCATGGTGTGGGAGCCTGGGGAGGTGGTAGAGCAGCAGCTGCAGTCTTAGGCTGTGTTTTCTTTCAGAATTGCACGTTTCTCCAATGTTTACCATCTCTCCATGCACTTCCCAAAGAACTTTGGAGCAGAGACAACCAAGATTTTTTACATAGGCCTGAAAGGGGAGTGGACAGAGGTGAGTGAGAGCAGAGAGAAACCAGAACGTGGAAAGGGCTGGAATCCTGCTTTCCCTGGATTTAAAACATTCAATCTCCACTCAGGCTCATCGCCACGAAGTCACCATCTGCAACTACGAAGCCTCGGCGAACCCGGCCGACCACAAGTTGGAACAAATCACTCCCCAGACTCAGTTCATCTCCTAACGGGGCTGCCGCGAGCCTGCCTGGGGCAGGAGCGTTTTCCCGAGGCGCCGGAGCAACTCCATGTTTGTGCGACAGACACGGCGGCGCGCTGTGAGGCGGCCCGAGGGCGGCGGGGCTCGGCGGAGCCGCTCTGGAGGGCCCTGCCCGCGGGCAGCTGAGCCGTGTGCGGGGCCAAGACCGGCTGTGACTGACAATAAACACGCTGCGGTGCAGAGCTGTGCGCTGTCCCTAAGTCGCGGCCCTCCCGTGTCCGCGGGTGGCACCGGCGGTGAGGGCGGCGGGGGCCGGCCGCTGTAGGAAGGCTGGGACCTGTCGCTGATAACCTCCTGTGGGCCCGCTCGGGGTCGGGGCCGCTCCGCCGCGGGCTCCGAGCGCGCCCCGGTGCCCGTTTCCACCATGGCGGGCCCGGCGCTGCATGCGTCACTTCCGCCGCGCGGCCGGAAGTTCCTGTGGGAGCGCGTCGGGGGGAGCGGCGAGGAGCGCGCGCGCCGGGCCNNNCTTTGCCGGGGTTTAACGGGGAGAGAGGTGGGAGGGCCGCGGATCTGGCTCGGCGGGTCCCGGTGCGGTAGCGGGGCCGCCTCTTCTCGCCCCTGGGGGTCCCTACGGGCCCTCAGGGCTCGCAGCCTGCAGGGCCCCCCCCGAAGCCCCGGTTTTGGCGGAGAAGCGGCGCTGCCGGCCGCGGGGATCCCGCCTCCATCCGCTTCCAGGCGGGATTTCTCCAGCCGCTCGCTGGCTTCCGCTCTCTGCGGGGCTGCGGGCCGGGGGAGAGACTGAGGCACGGTAATTAATGCTAATTAATGACTAATGAACGCGTCCTCCCGCCCGGCGCGTGTCACTGCTGGGGTCAGCTTGGGGTGCGACACCTCCAAACCGGACCCAAATTCACCTCCTGGTTGTGTTCGCGCCTTTCCTCCCACCCAGACACACCTGAGGGGTTTAATCCTCAGGGTTCCCGTTGTGTTCCCTCCGGGAGCGGGGCACAAACATCCCAGGAGGTTTTTTGGGGCAGCTCTGACCGTCCCAAGCCCTGCTTTCCCTGGAGCCTCCCCAGCAAGGAGCGCATCCCATCGCCTGCCAGGGGAAGATGCTGTTATTTCTGGCTCTCTCTCTCTCTCCCCGCCAGGGTTTTTGGCAGGTGCGGTCTCTCCTGGCCGCTTGTTTTGCCCCTGGAGTACACACGAGCACGTGGGCCGTGTGTCTGTGTCAGATCCGGGGAGCTGCTTGTTCCCGGTGTTTTTATTTGAGTGGGGAAGCCGCTGACGAGCAGTCGGTGGAACGAGTCGGGCAGGTCTTGGCCAGGCTGGGAGACAGAGCAGGCTGTTTCTCGTGGGTAAGGCTGGCTGCTGGCATTCCGGGCTTTTGGGAGGCTTTGGGGTGATCCTGTGTCGCCCTAACCCGGGAATGGTGCTGCTGTGGGAGGTGAAGCTGGAGCAGGGTGTGGAGGATGAGGAAAGGCCTCCCGAGGGGCAGCTCTGATCTCTGTGACAGGGACAGGACCCAGGGAATGGCTGGTGCTGTGCTGGGTGGGGTTTAGGTTGGATATGAGGGAAAAGGTTCTTCCCTCAGAGGGTGCCAGGCTCCCCAGGGAATGGGCACAGCGTCGAGGCTGCCAGAGCTCCAGGAGCCTTTGGACACAGCTCCAGGGATGCCCAGGGTGGGATTTTTGTGGTGTCTGTGCAGGCCAGGGGCTGGGCTGGATGATCCTTCATCCCTTCTAGCTCGGGATATTCTGTGATCGTGCTCTGGAGGCTGATCCTGTTCCTGAGGGATAATGGCCGTGCCCTAAACAAGCTCTGATCTAATTAATGCTGGTGGGTCAGTGGGGTCAGGGCAGCCTTGTGGGGAGCTGGAGCTGTGATTTGTGATGTAGTGGGAGCAAACACCGTGGACTGCAGTGGCTGAGGGTGCTGTGCGTGCTGTCAGCTCCGTGGGATCTGCATCTGGGAGGTCGGTGGTGACCCTGCCTGCTGTCCTGGGGGGGCACGAGGCTGTCATCCATCACTGGGGGGGCTCAGACCAGCTCCCAGTGCTCTGGTTCATCCTAAACAGCCCCATATAACAGGGCTGGACCTTTATTGGTGCAGCAGAGCCTGTGCTGCTGCATGCCAAGGGTTTCCTGCTTCCTGGTCGGAGCAGATGTGGGTCAGGCTCCTGCTCAGCTCGGCGAGGAGTGAGGGGGTGAAGGGGTGCAGGAACAAAGGAAGGCTGTGGCTGTGCTGCCTGGCCACCCTCTGCCCACGCTGCTGCAGCCACAGGAATAACTTTGGCTCTGAGGTGTCATTTCCAGGCTAATTTTAACACTTCCAGCACCCCACGCAGGGAGCCTTGGCTGCTTCTGGGCTCTTCCAGCACTGCCAGACCACGGTGTGGGGTGTCCCAAGGGCTTCAACATCAAAGCCTTCACCTTTTTTCCCCCTGAACAGCTGCTCCTCTGGATGAAGCAGCTGCTGAAGGGGGGTGAGGGGTTTGTCTTCGTGCCTCACCTGTGTGTCCTGCAGGTGCCAGTGTCGATCCCTCTCGGTGTATGTGTGGCAACAACATGTCTGTCCCCCTCCTCGCCGACGCTGTCACCGTGTCAGGGGCAGAGCGGGAGACTGCTGCGGTAAGGGCTGCTCCCTCCCTCCCTCCTGCTCCCCTGGAAAACAGGGAGCTGCTTCCAAGAGCTCCAGCATGGGAGAGGCAGGGCCAGAAAGGGCTCTGTGGCTGTCCCTGGGCTGGGCTGTTTGCTCCAGGGTGAGAGCTCAGCTTCTCAAGGCAGTGGGATTTGGGGCTGATTGGGCTTTTTGAGCTTTTAAAAGCAAATCTCCCTGAGGACCCCCTGCCCAGTCGTTCCCTGGGGCCTGCAGGCTGGCTTCCCTCTGCTCCCCAGGGCTTAGGGAGATGGAGATGAAAAGCCTGTGGAGGTGGATTTGTGAGTCCTTGCTGATAGAGGCAAGGAATTCCTTCCTGGGAGGGTGGGGAGGCCCTGGCACAGGTGCCCAGAGCAGCTGTGGGTGCCCCTGGATCCCTGGCAGTGCCCAAGGCTGGGCTGGATGGGGCTCGGAGCAGCCTGGGACAGTGGAAGGTGTCCCTGCCATGGCAGGGGTGGCTCTGGATGAGCTTTAAGGTCCCTTCCAGCCCATTGTGGGATTCAGGCTGGCTTCTGCTCTGGTGCCATTCCTCCTGGTATGATCTGTCACTCCTTGTCCTTCTGCTCTGCAGAGGAGTTGGGACCTGCCTGTGGCAAGATGACACCACTTCCCTGACCCACCCATGCGCTGTGCTCCAAGCTAATTTGAGCCTCTTGGAGTTGGTGACTAAGTGTCCATTTGCCACCTCCCTGCCAGCCCAGCCCAGCCCAGCCCAGTGCCCTCCCTGGGCACGACTCTCACTCCAGCTAATTCCCTCCCTTTTCTGTTTAACAGGTGATTTTCCTACATGGCCTTGGAGACACGGGGTGAGTGTCCCTGGAGCTGGCTCCAGCTGGGATGTGTGGTTTGCCAAATGCAGAATCCCTGGGGGCATCTCTGGGATTTGTGTGGGGTTTTGGGCTGGGTTTTGCAGCCATTCCTGCTCCAGCCTCTCATGGAATGGCAGGGAATTGCTACCAGCAGCTGTCTGCTCTTGAATATTTATGATCCCGGCAGCCTGGCAGCCCCCCACCCCCCGCGGGTGGATTTTGTGCTGCCTTCAGGGATTGCTGATAAGCACTGCGGCTTTTCCAGGCCCTGCCAGGGCTGGCAGCTGGGCTGGGCCTGCACGAGGCCACCTCAGAGATCCCATTGTGGTGACAAAGGGCTCGTCCCTGTCCAGGGGATTCCCACCTCCCTGTCCAGGAGATTCCCACCTCCCTGTCCAGGAGATTCCCACCTCCCTGTCCTCCCTGCCTGCAGCTTCAGGGCTTTGTGTGCTCCCCTCAGTTGGGATTGGTGCTGGGGGGGCTCAGGCTGATGGGATGGGTCAAATAAGCTCAGGGGAGGGGTTGGGGGGGCAGCAGCCTTGGGAAGTGGCTCAGACAAGCCTTGGACTCGTTTGTCTGTGCTGTCCCTCCCCAGGCACAGCTGGGCCGATGCTCTCTCCTCCATCCGCCTGCCCTACGTGAAGTACATCTGCCCTCACGCGTGAGTGCTGCCCTGGGGGGGCTTCCTGAGCCTGCCAGGGCTCCTGGGGGAGGCAGCTGCTGGCCTGAGCCCAGCAGGGCTGGCTCTGCTGCCCTGGTCACTTCCTGCTGCAGGCACAGCTGCTCCCACAGAGCTGAGCAGCAGCAGAGGCTCTTCTCTTTCCCCTGCTGTCATGTTTGTCCCTGGTGGCTGCATGGAAAGACAAAGGCACTGGAGCTCCCTGTGCATCCCCAGCAGGAAGGGGACAAGTGTCAGTCTTCCTGCTCCCCTCAGACTGCAGCTAAACCACCCCAAATGTCCCTCCACAGGCCCCGGATCCCGGTGACCCTCAACATGAAGATGGTCATGCCCTCCTGGTCAGTGCTTTGTGGGACTCGGTGGGACCTTTTGGGGAGTGATGAGGATGGGGAGACAAAATCCTGTGCCCTGTGGGGGCCAGGGAAGGGCAGAGCACACCCAGCTCCTGCTTCCCCACACTCGGGGTGCTGGGAGAGGATTTGGCTGACCCTGCTGCTTCTCCCAGGTTTGACCTGATGGGATTGACTCCGGATGCACCCGAGGATGAAGCTGGCATCAAGAAAGCTGCAGAAAACAGTAAGGAGCTCTGGGAGGGGGAAGTGGTGAGCTGCTGTGTGCCTCTCCCTCACTGTGACTTGAGCAGGTGTCTTCTTTCCACCTCTCCTTTGTTTCTACTCTCCTGTGATCCCAGCAAACATTTCCCATGGGATCTCTGGCACCTTCCTGTCCCTGATGTGCACCCTGAGGTGCTGGGTGATGCTTTCCAGCCCCTCTCCCCTTCCATGACCCATTTCTCCCACCTCCTTCCAGTTAAGGCAATCATTGAGCACGAGATGAAGAACGGGATCCCCCCCAACCGCATCATCCTGGGGGGCTTCTCACAGGTGAGCATCAGGACCCCAACTCCTGCTGCAGCTGTCCCAGGCAGCTGTGTGAGCTGCAGGTGTCCCTGCAGGCTGGGTGGCACTGACTCCATGTCCCCTCAGGGCGGTGCCTTGTCGCTGTACACGGCTCTCACCTGCCAGCACCAGCTGGCCGGCATCGTGGCGCTCAGCTGCTGGCTCCCGCTGCACAGGGCCTTCCCACAGGTACCCCTGCAGCACCTGGGCTCCTCCCACCAGGGCTCTGCAGCTTCTCCCCTCATGAGCTGCTGGGTCACTTTGTGTCCCCGCTCACCTGAGTGTCCCCTCCTCGTGGCAGGCGGCGAACAACGGCGTCAACAGGGACATTGCCATCCTGCAGTGCCACGGGGAGATGGACCCCATGATCCCCGTGCGCTTCGGCGCCCTCACTGCCGAGAAGCTCAAGTCTGTTGTCACCCCCACCAAGGTGCAGTTCAAAACCTACCCTGGTGTGATGCACAGTTCCTGTCCTCAGGTCAGTGCTGGCCCAGGAGGGAGGGGATGGCAGCTCCCGGGTGGTGATCAGTGATGGGACCCAGGGAATGGCTGGAGCTGGGCCAGGGGAGGGTTGGGGTGGAGAGCAGGGAAAGGTTCTTCCCCCAGAGGTGCTGGCACTGCCCAGGCTCCCCAGGGAATGGGCACGGCCCCGAGGCTGCCAGAGCTCCAGGAGGGGTTGGAGAGCGCTGCCAGGGATGCCCAGGATGGGGTTGTGGGGTCTGTGCAGGGCTGGGCTGGGGGATCCTGGTGGGTGCCTTCCCTTTGGGATCTTCGGGACCAGCCCCAGCACTGTAGGTCAGGCACGGTGGGGAACACACGGGATATATTTGTTCCTGACTTGCTCCAGGAGGCTGCAGAGCCCCGTGCCACATTCCCGGGGCACAGCCTGGCCTCTGGAGAGCCCTGGGGTGACGGGCTGTGCTCTCCCGGCAGGAGATGATGGCGGTGAAGGAGTTCATCGAGAAGCTGCTGCCCCGGATCTGAGCGGAGCCCCTGGGGACTGTCGCAGGGGAGGTGCCGCGGTCCCCGCCGCCCGTCTGTCCCTGTGAGCCGCCCGCTGCGAACGGAAGCCATGGCCCCCCCAGCGCACCTCCCGCCACCCCCAGCCGCGCCCTCGCACCGCGTCCCCTCCGGCCGGGGCTGCCCCGCTGCTCCCGGGGCCGCCGGCGCTGGCCCAGGCGAGTCTGGGAGCGGCCTTTTCTCTCCTGCTCTGGCTCCGAGTGTTCCCGGGGCGGTCACGGTCCCCTCGGCCCCGCGCGGGGCTGGCACGGCGCGGGTGAGGTTTTCCTGTTGGGTTTGGGGTTTTTGTACCAGTATTAGGGGCGGGACGTGCCCGGCTGCGGTGGGAGGAGCGGGGCCGGGCTGGGGCACCCCTGGAGCTCCGAGCTCTGCCCTCGGTGGCCGCTCTCGGCCTCCGCTCAGGCGACTCACGGGTTTTCAGTCAGAGCTCAGGAACCCGGGACTCCCCTACGGACGCCTCCAGGCCCCGAGGCAGGCTCTGCCCTGGGCTGGCACCGCCAAAGGCTGCCCGGGGCCGGCAGGGAGGGGCAGTGCAGCTCCCGCGCCTCCCGCACGGCCCCGCCTGTCACACACGCACACTCCCCCTCGGCCTGGGGCAGCTCTGCCCTCCTGAGATAATCACCTCCTTCCTCCTGCTCCTCCTCTTGTTGCTTTTACAATCTCCATCTCCTCCTCTGCCCCGTGGGGGTCCCAGAGGCATCTGCCCCCTCCCAGCCCAGCTCTGCACCCTCGGAGCCCCCACGCTTCGTTTACACTCACGGAGCCACCGGCCCCGTCTTTAATGTCTTCTCTTGCTGCTACTTGTCCTTCCCTTTGGACTTGGGCTGGCCCGGGGGGGAGCTGATGGGGGGGTCCCTGGACCCCGGGTTTGGCTCCTGGTGCAGCTGGAAGGAGCAGCTTTGCTCCCAGCCATCATCTGAGCAGCATCTGAGCCCCGGGTGCTGCTGTGCCCCATCCTGTGCTCCCCGGGGGTGTCCCTGGGACTGGGGGCTCTTCCCCCCCCATGTACAATCACCAGTGTCCCTCACCTGTGGCTTGTGCCCTCCTGAGTGCTGGCATCGTGCTGGGACCCCGAATGTCTCCTCTTGGGGGGCTCCTGGCTGACCCTCCCTTCCCACAGGGCCCAGGGCAGTGGCTGTGGAGCAGCTCTGCCCTCACCCCCTCTTCCCCTGGGCTGAGCCCCTGCTGGGGGCTGATCATGGCTTTTCAAACACCCCCACACTCCCCAGGGCTGGCCCTGCTCCCCCTGCCCCGGCCCCAGGGACCCTCTGCCCGGTGCCCTGGGGCCAGTGAGGTGGGGGCTGCCCTGGGTGGGGCTCAGCCCCTGCAGTTCTGCCCCAGCCCTGCCCTTCCTGCCTGTGCAAAGCAATAACCACCCCTGGAGAGTGCATGTGGGGCCCACCCTGGGCTGAGCTCTTGCCTTGGGGTTTTTGCCCCTTTTAGGAAGTCTGAAAGCAGCAGAGCTGGCACCAGGGGCAGCCCAATTTTGCCCTGCCCTGGGCTCTGCCCTGCTGGCTCTTCTGTGCTGTGTTTTGATGCTGCTGTGCCCCCATGCCCCATGCTTGGCTGGGGGGCATGAGAGGGTGCATGGGGTGGGATGGCAGCTCCCTGGGGTCACCAGGAGCTGGCAGGGGTGGGATGGCAGCTCCCTGGGGGTACCAAGGGCTGGTGATGGACAGACTGACCTGTTTGACTGTGAACTGGAACCGTGTGTGATGGAGGGGCCTGGGACCATCCCTGGGGGCCCTGTGGGGCCCCTCTGCAGAGCATTCCTGCTCACTCCCTGCCCGAGCAGTGCCGGGAACCCGGGAGGGAGAACGGCTTCTCTCCATTCCTCAATACAGCTCTGGGTTTTTTTCTTTTGGTTTATTTTTTTTTTTTTTTTAGTTAGTTTGTTTTTCTTCTCTTACTTGTCTTCCTTGTACATGTTTGGGGTTTTTTTGTGTGTGTGTGCGTGTGTTCCACAGAGACTCAAGGTGAAATAAATCCTCATCCTATCCTGGAGCTGGCGTCATCCCTGGCCAGGCAGGACGAGAGATTAGGGAGGGAGTGGGATTGGCACGAGGCCCCAGGGTGCCATTTTTAGGGGCAGCAGCTCTGGCTGAGGGGAAGCGGAACAAAGCTGCCACTTAGAAAGTAGGAAAGTTTATTTTAAAAACAAATCAAAAGCTCAATTCATAATTTAGGAGCATAAGTTATTCATCCAGCCGACAGCACACGGGGCTGCCTGCGTCATCCCTGCCCGGCAGAGCCCTGGGAGCTGCCAGGAATAAATAGGAGCAGTGTGGGATGGGGGCAGAGCTGGCTCCTGGGCAGCCTTTGGCAACGGGGCTTGGGGAGTGGCTGTCACAGGAAGCCAAACCAGGCACCCAGGGGGGCTGTGGGCAGCCAGGCCAGGCCAGGCCAGGCCAGGCCGGGCCAGGCTGGCACAGCCCGGGGCAGGGGCTTCTGTGGCTCAGCAGGAGAGGAGGGAGATGAGATTTGGTCCCCAAAACCCTGCTGGAGGCAGGAAAAAGGGGGTGGAAGAAGTCCTGGGCTGGGGAAATGAGCCGTGCTGGCCTTGGAATGTGCCTGGTCCCTGTGGGAGGTTCCTGGTGCCCTCTCTGTGCCAGGGCACAGGTGCCTTGGTCTCCCCCTGAGCCCACGAGCCAGGGGGAGCAGGAGGGAACAGCGGCTCTGCTGCAGTTTGGGCTCAGCAGGACTCAGTGTCCCCGTGCTGGATGCCCTGGGCACAGGCAGGAGCACCTGGCTGGCTGCAGCCCCGGGGTGCTCCCAGGAGGGGTTCCCTGCCTGGGGTGCCAAAGCAGGCCCTGTTCTCTGTTGGTTGTGGTTCTGCTCTGTGAGATGCAAAGACCTGGGGGATGAGGAATAGGGAGGCTGAGGATGTTCCAGTCTTCCTCCAGTGCCAGAGGCAGGAGGGGGAGCTGGAACTGCTCTCCCAGGATGGTGACAGCCCTCAGGGAAGGAGGCAGGGCTGGCTCAGAGCAGCCCTGGGCCCGGCCAGCCCTCGGCCACGGCTCAGTTCTTGCTGAAGCCCGTGGGGTTCTGCAGCTGCCAGCGCCACAGGTCCTCACCTGGAACAGGGAGAGGAGAGGGAGGTGAGGGAGGACAGGGCCTGCTGTGCCCGCTGTGCCAGGGAGGGGATGCCCTTACACATCTTGTCCAGGCCAAAGGCAGCTTTCCAGCCCAGCTCCCGCTCGGCCAGCGCGGGGTCAGCGTAGCAGGAGGCCACGTCTCCCTCCCGCCGGGCCGTGATCCGGTACTTGATCTGCAGGGACAGCAGCACTGTGGGCTCCCAGAGGGGTCAGGGAATGGTGCCAGGGCTGCTGTGGGGGATCAGGAGCTCTGTGGGAGCTGCCCATGTGCCTGTGACCCTGCAGCCCTGCCCTTACCTCCCTCCCCGAGGCTTTCTCCATGGCCTGGACCATCTGCAGCACGGAGTAGCCAGTGCCTGTGCCCAGATTGTAGATCTGGGAGGAGGAGAAAGGACAGGGATCAAGGGGAGAAGGGCCAGGCCCCCCATTTGGGAGCCCCACACTCCCCCAGGGCTAGCAGCACCCTGAGGTTTGTACCTTGCAGCCACAGTTCTCCTTGAGCTTCTTCAGAGCAGCGATGTGGCCCTTGGCCGGATCCACAACGTGGATGTAATCCCTGACTCCTGTGGGGACACACAGGGTGAGGGCAGGGCCCGGGGTGCAGCCAGGGCTTTGGGAATCCCAAATTCCACCCGTCCCATGACGCACCTGTCCCATCATCCGTCTTGTAGTCATTCCCAAAGACGCTCAGGAATTCTCGGCGTCCCACTGCCACCTGCACAGAGGGACAGCCCCGTGGGAGCCCCATCACCCTGTGTCCCCTCCCTGTGAACCCCCCAAGGGCTGTGGGGGCACTACCTGAGCCACATAGGGCATGAGGTTGTTGGGGATCCCCTGAGGATCCTCTCCGATCATCCCCGACTCGTGGGCGCCGGTGGGGTTGAAGTAGCGCAGCAGGACGGCGTTCCAGTCCTGGGGACACACGGACAGGGCTGCCCCGTCACCCCCTGGGGCCACACCTGAGCTCCAGCCCCGTGGGGCTGCTCCTCACCCTCTCAGCTTTGCAGAGATCCCGGATCATCTCCTCGATGAAGAACTTGGATTTGCCATAGGGGTTGGTGCAGCCCCCGACCGGGTGCTTCTCGTCCAGGGGGAGGTACTTGGGGTCCCCGTAGACGGTGGCGGAGCTGCTGAACACGATGTTCCTCACGCCGTGGGCCTTCATGGTCTGGGAGAGGGCAGTGGTGCAGCTCTGTGTCCTGTGCCAGCCCTCCACAGGCACTGTCAGGCCCAGGGCTGGGCCCGGGGAGAGCAGAGGGAACAGCCCAGGATGGCTGCTGGCTCCTCTCACCTCCAGCAGCCGGATGGTCCCGGTGAGGTTCACTCTGTAATATTCCAGAGGCTTCTGCACTGACTCCCCCACGGCTTTCAGCCCTGCAAAGTGCATCACGGCCGAGAAACGGTGCTGCAGGGGGAGCGGGCTGGGCGTCAGTGCCACGGCAGCAGGAACCAGCCAGAATTCCCCCCGGAGCTCCCTTCAGCCAGCCCGGGGGCCCACAGGAGTGGGGCACTGCGTTTCCTCCCTGCTCCCGTGGCTGCCACCCCTGCCAGGGACCCCAGGCACTCCCAGGGCACTGCAGCTCTTGCTCTCACCTTGCTGAAGAGCTCCTGGAGCGCGGCCTCGTCCGTGATGTCGAGCTCCTGGAAGTGCAGGGGCTGCCGTGCGATCTCCTGCACCCGCCGGAGGCTCTCGGGGAGCTCCTCGGAGCCTGGGGGATGGAGGGCAGTGAGGGATTGCCGGAATAGGGCACGGCCCGGCCCGGGATGGGGCTCCCCGCACCTCGGATGGCGTTGTGGAAGTTGTCGATGACCACGGGGACGAACCCCGCCTGCAGCAGCTCCAGCACGCAGTGGCTGCCGATGTAGCCGGCGCCGCCCGTCACCAGGATCTTCTCTGCCATGGTTCCCTGCGGGGGAAAAGCCCCAAACCCTTCAGCTGCGGGGCGGGCACAGCCCGGCCCTGGCGCGGCAGCCTCTGCCCCGAGGGACAGACGGGACACTCCCGGTCACACCTCCCGGACACGGAGGTGCCACATCCCGGAGACGAGCCCTGCTTCTTCCTGTTAAACCCAGCCGCGCTCCTGGGCTCACCCATAGCCCTGAGGGCAGGGGTTCTTCATTATTAATTAGTTAATTCATTAATTGGGGTGGTCGCCGCAGGGGTGTCAGCTCTGCCCTTCAGCCATTCCGTTTTGCCCTCAGCACCCCCTCCCAGTGCTGGCCCCGCTCCACGCCCTCTCAGGAACGTGGACTTTGGGACCCCGCAAAGCGCAGCGATCCCTGCGGGACCCGCCCCTGGCAAGGGGCAGGAGCCGAGGGAAGGACCCGAACGCGGAAATTTCTCCCGGGGCTGCGGACCCAACCTGAGCCCCCCAAACCGTCCCAGGGCTGGAGCGAAACAGCACCTGGGGCAGGTGGGAGAGAGCGGGGAAGGCAAAACAACGCGGATTTCAGCAGGGGAGCGGGGACAGGGCCGGGAGGGACCGGAGGGGTCCCGGGGGGCAGAACGGACCCCGGGGACTGGAATTATTCCAGAGGCACAGGGGAACCCCAAGTCCCTGGGGGTTTGGGCTCTCCCTACCAAAGGAGGCAGAGCAGGGCAGGGCAGGGCAGGGCAGGGCAGCACACCCGTCCTCCCGCCCGTTCCCCGCCGCTGCTCCCGGTCTCTCACCCGCCGCTGCCGCCGCTCCCGCTCAGCCCCGCACGGCGAGCGGCCCCTTTAAGGCCGGGCCTTGGCCCCGCCCCCGGCGCCTCCATGGAAACGTGTCCGGGCTACGGAGCGGCGGCGGGGACAAAACAGCGCGAGGGGCGGGGCCACCGGCGCGCGCCAGGGGGCGGGGCCACCGCGGGAAGCCCGGTGCCGCAGCGCCCCCTGCCGGCGAAGGAAGCCGCTGCCCCAAAACCTCGACTTATTGCCCCAAAACTCCTGAATTACTGCCCTAAAACCTCGAATTACCGCCTCAAAACCTCAATTTATTCCCCCAACCTCCTGATTTATGCCCCAAAAGTACAAATTATTGCCCAATTCTGTCTCATTTCTGCAGCGTTTATTAGCATGGGGTTGGTAATTGTTACAGTTTATTGAAGTCATGTGGAGAGGAGGCACTTGCAGCCTCCACCCTGAACGGGCAAAGTTCCTGCTCTGGTCTCCAGTCTCACAAACTGCTGCATAAATGACTTTGAAGAGAAGAGTTGGGGGCAGTTCCCTGAGGAGCAGGGGAGTTCCACACTCTGTTCTCTGGGGGTGGAAGCAATTCCTCACCCCCAGCCTATCATGATGCAGAGTTTCCATGCAAAAGAGGCACTTGGAACCAAACCAGCAGCAAAATCTCCTTAGCTGGTTCAGCTGAATCAAATTTTTAATAGTTTAGACTATTAAATAATGTGTTTATTACTCCTGGTATTTTGAGGTATCTTACAACAGATACACAGTGCAGTACCACAATCCCTTGGGGCTCAGCCTTTGGATGTTTGTAGAGGGGAGAGAGGGGAGAGGGGAGGAAGGGCAAAGCCTGACCTGGAGCAGTGCTCTCACTGCAAAATCTGTGGCTTGTCCTTAGCTCTGCAGGCAGGAGCTGCTGGGTGCTGGTCTGGTCAGAGCTTCCCTCAGCCCCTCCACGTCCTCCCTTCTCTAAGGCACATGGGGACAGCCTCAAGGTCCAATAGAATACAACAGAATAGAATATTCTCTCATTTCTTCATAATTCTGGTGGGTTTTGAGCTTCCTCTCGAAAGCTGAGCTACCCTCACGGGTTAGGTCAGAGAGGAATCCCAGCCAGTGCTGGATCCTGTTTCTTCTTGATCCAAAGAGAAATTCCACTCAGTGTCACAGTCTGCAGGAGGCCTGAGACACCTTGGAATTGGTTTTTCTGTTCAGGGCATTGCAGATGAAGGTGCCTGTGTCCATCAGCTTCTGGAGATCCACTCCCTGCTTGGCAAAGGCAGGGACATGCCTTGAGGGACATCTCCCACCATCCCAGGCTGCTCCCAGCCCCATCCAACCTGCCCTTGGACACTTCCAGGGATCGAGGGGCAGCCCCAGCTGCTCTGGGCACTCTCTGCCAGAGCCTGCCCACCCTCACAGGGAATATTTTTCCCCAATATCCCATCTCACCCTGCCCTCTGGCAAGGGGAAGCCATTCCAGGCCCTGGAGCAGTCCCTCCCCAGGCCCTGTGAGCTGCCCCAGCTCCCCCACCACACTCAGGCTCCCTGGGCCAGATCCTGCCCTGTGCTGAGGCCTGAGCAGAGCCCAGGGCAGCTGCCACTCACCGTGTGGATGCCCAGCCCGTTGAGCATGTACACCAAGTCCTCTGTGGCCACATTCCCAGAGGCTCCCCGGGCATAGGGACACCCCCCAAGGCCAGCCACGGAAGCATCCACCACGCTCACCCCCATCTGCAAACAAACCCAGAGTCAGGGGCTGCTCTGGAAGCACAAAATCTGCAATTCCCAAGCAAGCACAAAAAACCCCAAGGAAAGCTGTTTTATTTGTGTGGCTGCCCCATCCCAGGCCAGCTTGGATGGGGCTTGGAGCAGCCTGGGACAGTGGGAGATGAGCAGGAGGTAGAACAAGATGGGCTTTAAGGTCCTGCCAACCCACCCATGCCATGAGTCAGTGATCCAGAGCTGGAATCCTACCTGGAGGGCCACCAGGATGTTGGCCAGAGCCTGTCCATAGGTGTCGTGGCAGTGGACAGCCAGAGCCCCCACGGGCACCTCCTTCATGACCACTGCCAGCATCTCCCTCATGCTGCCCGGGGTGCCCACGCCGATGGTGTCCCCCAGGGAGATCTCGTAGCACCCCATGGAGTACATCTTCTTGGAGACCTGTGCCACAGCCAGCACGGGCACTGAGGGGACATCCTTCCCTCCCCACAGCTGATTCCTGCTGCACCCAGATTCCCTGGACACTTCCTTCCCTCCCCACAGCTGATTTGCTGCACCCAGATTCCCTGGACACTCTTCTCTGGGATTAAAAACCTCCCAGATGCCCAAACCTCCCTCAATTCCCCATTTCAGCTGGATTCAGCCTCTGGATATTCCCTTAGGTTAAATGGGACTGGGAACAAATTCCTCAGTTCCCACTTCACATCCCTCAAACTAAATCAAAACCCTCTCAGGAATTCTGGTTGTATTTATGACTGACTCACCTCTGCAACTTTAGCTGCAGAAATCTTCCCTTCATAGGGACATCCAAGGACACAGGAAACATATCTGTGGTTAAAAGAAACCCCACACTTTTAGCTGGAAAAGGGCAGTGGAATTCTACTGGACAAATCAGTCAGGACTTGTGCATCTTCCATGTCTGTAAGATGGGAGAATCAGTTTCATATTCCAGAAGTCCAGTGGCCAAAAGTTACAATTTCTTCTTCCATGGGTGTGAAGTTTACCAAGAAGAGCCCACAGGGCTGGTGGGTGCATGATCTGTGCATTTCCATGTGGGATGTTTGCCCAGAAAATCTGATCCCAACTGACTGTGGATTATTCCAGAATGAATGGTTACATGTGGGTGAATTCCAGCAGAACTCCTTACCCCCTGACAGGAATGCTGGCTTCTCTTGCTGCCTTCATGACCTCGTCAAACCTCTCCAGGCTCTCCTCGATGGAGCAGTTGATGTTTTTCTTGGTGAACAGCTCAGATGCTGCCCCAAAGATGGACACCTCTTTGGCCCCTGCTGCCACCTGCAAATAAAAAATCCTGAACTGGAATCACAGAACCACTGAGGGTGGAAAAGACCCCTGAGATGAGCAGGTCCAACCCTTAACCCAGCAATGTTGTTAAGTCAAGGCCAGGTGATTTTTCTTGTGAGGGAAATGACAAACAGAGCCACAGCTTCATGATTTCATGGCCAAGTGTTAATTCAAGGCTTCAAACCTCTTGGTAGAGATGTCTCAAATCAGCCCCATAAAGCACTTCTCTTTACAGAGGCTCTTCTGTTCCTAAATAAATCTGCTTTGCTCATTCAGACTTGAAGATCTTGGAGCTTTTCTCACTGACTGTGATCTACAATCTCTGACTACAGTTCTCCCATTTTATGAAAGTATTTTTCCCCCAATCCTTCCCTCAGTTCATTCTACAGCAAGAACACCAGGACACATCTGAGTTTGCTTTGAAAAGGATGAAGCCACAGGTGCAGGAGCAAAGGATCAGGTGGGATTGGACAGAGCCCAGTGTGGATATTCAGATTTTCCCAGCCCTTACCGCTGCCTGGAATCCCTTCAGGTTTGGAGTCAGCACAGGGTAACTGATCCCAGGTAATTTATTAATCCCCTGCATGACCTCGGTGTGATCAGCCATCTGCAAAGCAAAGGAGGAAATGTCTGTGAGGGTGACACTGCCACTTCTGCCACTCAGAAAAATCATCATTAAAATTCCTTTTCATAAAGAGAACAGAAATATTTAGACATCAGAGCCTCTAAAAGCAAACAGAACTGCACCCTGTGAGGGGTCAGGAGTCATCCAGCCAGGCCAATGTGCACCAACAGCTGTTTGTGCATGACCTGTGTGTCCCTGTGCTCTTTTCCAGGGTCCAAAGGGACACTCTGGGATATTGTAACTCCTCTGCTGGTTCTTGTCCAGTAACAGGGATTTGGGAGCAAGCAGAATCACTGGATGCTTTTAGAACATACCACTGCAAATCCTGTCTGAATACCAACCTGAGGAACCCACTTGGGGGACACGAAACTGGTGGCCTCTATGACCTGCAGCCCTGTCTCTGACAGCATGTTGATTAAATTGATCTTCACTGGGGTAGGCACAACATTCTAAGAAGAAAAAGAAGAAGGAAAGAAAAACACCTAAAGTTGCTATTATTATTTCCACAATAAACTCTTCCACCACTAAAAAAAAAAAGAAAAAAGAAATTTTTCAATGTCAAAAAAGCAACATTTAAAGAAAAACGACTTCATTGGTGGGCACAGGGGAGCCTTTGGGGGATTTGCTTGGAGAACGCCCCGCTGGAGCTGCGGGGATCCCGGACCCGCCGGTACCTTCTCGTTCTGGAGCCCATCGCGGGGTCCCACCTCCACCACCTTCACTCGCTTCGGGTACCCGCCGGTCGCCGGCGCAGCGGAGCTCACCTGGCACGGAGGGAAGAGTCAGCCGAGCCCCCGGAGCCCCGGTCCCGCTCTGCCCTGTCCCGGTGCCGCTGCTGATCCCCCACACCGGCCCCGGCCTCGCTCCTCCCCAGCCCCGCTTGGCTCCGTCCCGGTGCCCATCTGGTCCCTTTTCCTCCCAGTCGCAGTGCTCCTGGTCCCTCTGCCCGTGGCTGCGATCCCCGATCCCTTTCCCCGGTCCCTCACGGGCCGCAGCGATCCCGCCCAGCGCGGGAGCAGCCGCCGCGCCGCCGCCATGCCCGCTCACGTGACCGTGCCACACCCCCGTCACGTGACCGCACGGGGGAGTGGCTCCCGTCACGTGACCGCACGGGGCGTGGTTCCCGTCACGTGACCACACGGGGCGTGGTTCCCGTCACGTGGCAGCGGCCCCGGCCCCGCGGCCGCTCCGTCCCTCCCGGCCCCATCCCGTACCTGTCCCCAGGTGCTGTCCCGCGGCGCGGAGCCCGTGTCGCAGCGCGGCATCTTTCCCTCCGGTACTGCCCGGCAGCGCGCCCGCCGCGCACTTATAGCGGCGGCTTTCCCGCTGGCCGGCGCGCCGAGTAAACACGGCGCTGTTTGTTTTGGGGCGGGCCCCGCGTCGCGCCAGGGGTCACCGGCGTGATGGGCTGCTGAGGCAAAGAGGCCATGGCGCTGTTGTCCCTTTTTGTCCCCTTTTATCGTTTGTAACGGCGTCATCACCGGAGCGGGGCGGCGCTCCTGCCAGCGGGTCCTTGGCACCTTGGAGCCGGGGTTTGCTCGGTGTTTGTCACCGGAGTAGCGGCCCCCACAGCACCAGCTCCGCACGTGGCCCAGCCCCGGCGCTCTGCTCGTGCTCAGCTCAAAGTGTCCTGGCAGGTTTTGCTCGGACAGGGAACACAACAAAGCCTGTCTGCAACGCTAAGCTCTTGGGAGCAGTTTCATCAGTCACACACACATTGTTCACCCCTTTTTAAGAAGTTCCAACATCCACGCAGGAAACCTGCTCTCACTGGAACTCAAAGTTCAGAAGTTCAGCAGTGCAAGCAGAAGTCACAAGTGCAATTCACAACGGTGGAGTCTCTTAAATTCTCTAGGAATAAAACCTTTTTTTGTAGCTGTCTCCAGCAGAATTTCAATAAAAGTTTGTTGATGGATTTGTATCTTAGTTTTTACAGATCACTTCTTGCAGATCTCTTCCAGCAAGCTTCCATTAGATTTATTCATCATGGAAGCAGCTGATCACAACTGTTCCAACCAACCAAGTAACACAAGGCAACAGAGACTGGAGGAGAGATTCTCTCAAGTGAAAAACAATGTATTCAATGTGAAACATAAAAAACCTCTTGGATTCAATCAAAAAGAAAGGCTGTGGGAGATACTGTGTCCCCTCCACAGGCATCACTTCACACCCTCCAGCTTCACCACCCAGCCAGACTGAGGAGGGAGAGCAGATGGGAGCATGTGGGGCAGAGTTATGAACATCCCTTTCCCTGGGTGTTTCTGCCACTCCAGAGTCCCAGCAAACCCCAGCAGTGTCACCTGCAGAGGAAGGAAGGGGACACTCAGCCAGAGCTCACCAGGCCCCTTTGCACAGCCCAGCATTTCCCACAGGCCCTGCAGGTCCCCAGCCGTGGCTCACATGGCACACGGGGTGACACACGGGGTGTTTTGAGGCCAAACCAGGCTCCAGTTTGTTGTTTGGGGTTGTTTTGTTGCTGATGCTTTGCCCCTGTTTGTTCAGAGCAAAGGACATTCAAACATTTGCGTCATGGTGACATTTGCCACGAGCAGGGCAGTGCACCTGAGCTGAATCTGGGCTGCAGGACAGCCACTCCTGCTCTCTGGGTATTTATTTCCCTCCCCTGCAACAAAACATTCCAGGAGAGGAATCTTCCCTGGCAGCCATGAGCCTGTCCTGGCAACTCCTGTGCCATGTTCCATGCGAGCCAAAGCCTGGGGAGCAGCCTGGCATGCTGCAAGGAGCCACAAGCACAGAACCTCCCCACTCCCCCCAGCTCCTAAATAAACCCAGCCTGGCCCTACCCAGCCCACAAATGCCCCCAAATGGGCTTTCAGTGTGTGCTGTCTTGCTTTAAGTGCCTTACCTGAGTGCCTGGGGATGGAATGGGTGAGGACAGACACAGGACACTGTCCTGAGGCCAGAGCAGGAAGATGGCAAAGACCACTGGTCCCTTGGAGGTGTACCTGGGTGAGCAGGAGTGCAGCAGGTCAAGAGCACCAGGCACAAGCCTGACCTTTCCAGACAGCATGAGAACACTGCCTTGCCTTCTGTCACCACATCGGGGTCACCTACTTCCCCTGACTCCAAAATCTGTCACTTTGGACCCACCATGGACCCCTC
Organism: Anthoscopus minutus; assembly: GCA_013399455.1. Classification (NCBI taxonomy): domain Eukaryota; kingdom Metazoa; phylum Chordata; class Aves; order Passeriformes; family Paridae; genus Anthoscopus; species Anthoscopus minutus. The sequence continues at coordinate 95,004 of VWYI01023231.1, forward strand.
AGCGCTGGCTGATGAAACTCAAACAAAATCAGTAAGTAAATGTCATTGCCAGCCCATCCAGGACTCATCCTGATCCTTGCTCTACATTTCTGGCCTGAACACACTGGAGGAAATCAAAACAACTCCATTTTGTAGGCATTTCTGGCCAGAACCACTACTTAAAGAATCCTGACAGCCACAGCGCAGACATTTTTTATAGGAAGGGTTGTTTTCTTCCTACTGAAACAATATGGATGAAATCCTAATGGCAAGACTACAGAGTGTACCAAATTTAGAAAAAGAAATAAACATCAGCTCAGCTGGTCTGAGCAGCAGAGTCCTTACCAGACTGTGCCTGTAGTGTTCTCCATCTGCACCCTCCAAGGCTGGGATTCATAAATCGCCTCCCCATTGGTGTCCAGCCACCTCCCAAGGGCCAGGAGTCTTTCTTGGAAGATGGGGACAATCACCCCTTCCTTTGTAGGTCCCACATTGAGGAGGTAATTGCCACCCAAACTCACAGTCTGCACCAGCTCCTGTGGCAGATAAAACAAGATAACAAACTGCATTATCTTCACTTCAGACAACACAGAAACTGAGGATCTCAAACAACAGCGGCTCCCGACGCTTCCAATTGCCAGTAATCCTGTGCCAGGCTGATTTCAGGTCTCTCACCTCAATCACACTCGCTTCATCCATCACCTCAGCGAGGCTCATGTTGCTGCGGTAGCCCCAGGAGAGCCTGTCCAGGGAGGAGCACATCTCCCACTTGTGGTCTGGCAGGGTGCCTGGCCTGTACTTGTCAGCACAGTTGTAGAAACCCCCATGGCGGCAGGAGCAGCCCCGACCCCAGCGGTCGTTGACAACCACGGTGTCCTGAGAGCAGAAAAACAGCTCAGGGCACAGAACCTTTTGTTCTTGGGCTGTCCAGCTGGCTTCATCCCTCTGAGGAAGCAACTAAACATTCCCTGTGTAATGGAAACCCTTCTGAGAAGGCTGAATCCCTCCCTCTGCTCACTCAGGTAGGAGCTGAGGCAGCAAAGCTCCTGGCCTGAGCCTCCCACAAGGATCCTGTGAAGGACAGTGGAGCTGTCAGAGCAGCACAGCCAAGGTTCTCTTTTTGTCAGAGAATAAAACATATCTGGCAAATGTCAAGGAGGTTTCTGGTTTGATCACACATCCCACAGCTTCCTGCCCTTCCACCCATTGCCATAAGAGTCAGCAAGCACTGGTACCTTGACAGGGCTGTCGTTATAGAGCCAGGCAAGGAAAGAGGTGGAATTCCAGTAGGAATCCGGAGCTTCCCAGTCTCCATCTGACCAAATCAGATCTGGTTTGTATCTAAGGGAGACAGATGTTGTTTCAAAATGGCTCCTGCCATTTTTCAGTCAGCATGTTTCAATCAGCTCCTGCCACGCTGTGTTTCTTGGGTGTGGGGTTGTTTCATTTTCCCCACTGCCTGACATCACCAGGAGGTTTCTGCTTCATTTTCCACTCCACACAAAGCTCTAAGGGAGGTTCTGCAGCAGCACAGAACACGTGTTGATCCACAGCTCAAGAGAGGGTGCACTTCTTCCAAAAAACTCAGAATCTAGCACCTCAAAGGTGATTATGAGGCACACTCTTGAGCTGGGACAACAACCCACAAGCCCAGAATGTATGTTTGTCAGCAAGGAGAAGATAAGGATGTAAATTCACAGTGAAATCACTCTTCTATTCTACTAAACACTGAGCAGCTTGTTCCACTTCCAGCCACCCTGTACAAAGGCAGGATTAAAGGGAATTGCTTTTGCAGGAAAAATTTGTCCCTGCCTTATTCTACAGATTAGATTTTCCACAGGGCCAAAGTGAACCCCTTTTCTAATTACCACAAATCATTAGTGGTTAGCAAGGGGAATTTGCCTTAGCAAAAATTAACATTTCACTTCTTTGCACCCACTTTGCACCTTTCTCTACAGAACTGAAACCAGGATATGCTGGTGATTCTGAACTGGTTATGACTCTTACTTTAAGACAAGGTCATAAAGTTCTGGCATTGTCTTCTTTAAAACGAAGCTCTGGGTCTTGAAGTCACTTTGTTTGTCAATGAGGTAGAGAGGGTTAAACCACTCCATCAGGGAGTGATACAGCCCATAACGGAGATTGCTGAAGGACAAAACACAGAGGAAAGAGTCAGGCTTCTGTGGGGATTAAGAAGCAGTGGAAATTAAATTACTGACATTATTATTCTTCATTATTTGCAAGCACTCCATTTTCACACTGAACTCGGGGGTTTCTGCTGTTTGTCAAGCACAGCAAGGAGGATTCACTGCTCTGAAAGAAGTGCTCTCTGGCAGGGGTGTACCTCTCCCTCAGGGCTTCTCCCAGCTCTCCCACCAGGTCTCGGTGGGGCCCCGTATCCATAGAATTCCAGTTCCAGGACACTGGTGAGCCCCAGTTGGTGAAGCCCTCATGGTGCTTGGTGGTCAGGACCACGTATCTGAGAGGAGAAAAGGATTTGGTTGGGATGGGAGTAGAAACAACTGAGATACTTCCCACCTTCACTGCAAACCCAGTCACTAAAACAGCAAAGCTCTGGATCACCATGCTGTGAAGAGCTCTCTGTCACTACCCTTTGAATTTAGAAGCAAATCCAAGAAAAAGAGGCTTTTAGTGGATTTTAATGCTGGGAAAGAATGACCAGTCCATACTCAAGAAGGAGCAAGACCTGTCATCTCAGCATTCTGGGCATGACCCCTCAGGGATCTCCAGCACTGTTCAGGGACCCCCAATCCCTCAGGGATCCCCAGACTTTCCCCTTCCATCCCCTCAGAGACTCCTGCCTCCTCTTGGGAATAGTCCCATATGCTTCCTAAGCTTTTCCATCCCCTCAGGGGCCCCCAGGCCCACCCCTCATTCCCTCTGGAACTCCCAGACATCATCTTCTATCCACTCAGTGATCAGGGGCCTGCACTGCCTCACACATTCCCAGAAATGGCTCCTCTGTACCCTCAGGGCCTCCCAGACCCACCATCCATCCCCTCAGAGACCCTGGGCCATGACAGTCATCCCTCAGGGATCCCCCATCCCCTCAGGGGATCCCAGCTTTGGCCATCCCCGGTTCTGACCTGGCTCCAGCCCGCTGGAAGAGCTGTGCCCACTGCCGGGGCTGGAAGTCGAAGGCGGTGAAACGGGGCGCGAAGTCTGCGTAGGTGGTGCCGGGCGGGAAGCGGCGGCGCACGAAGCGCTCGTAGGCGGCATCGTGCTGGCCCTGCCAGTGCCACCAGAACCACTCGGAGCCCCAGGCCGGCACGGAGAACACCCCCCAGTGCACGAACACCCCCACCTTGGCCCGGTCGAACCAGGCCGGCAGCGGCCGCGCGTCCAGGCTGGCCCAGTCCGGGCGGTAGCGGGCGGCGGCCAGGCCCGGGCCCAGCGCAGCCGCCACACACAGCAGCGCCCGCGCCGCCATGGCCCCGTGACGTCACCGCCACCGCGGCTCCCGGGGCACCGCGGGTTCGAGGCTGCGGCCCGAGCACGGCCCGCGGGCACGGCGGGGGACCGGGGAAAAGCCCCGGAGGGGGGGGNGAGGGGATGGAGGAACATCGGGGCTAACCCGAACAATCGCGAAATAGCCCCCGAGGGGATGGAGGAACATCGGGGCTAACCCGAACAATCGCGAAATAGCACGGGAGGGGATGGAGGAACATCGGGGCTAACCCGAACAATCGGGAAATAGCCCGGGAGGGGATGGAGGAACATCGGGGCTAGCCCAAACATTCCCAGCCTGGGCATCCCTGGCAGCGCTGTCCAAACACTCCTGGAGCTCTGGCAGCCTCGGGGCCGTGCCCGTTCCCTGGGAAGCCTGGGCAGTGCCAGCACCTCTGGGGGAAGAACCTTTCCCTAAATCCAACCTCAACCCCCTCTGGACACAGCTCCAGCCATTCCCTTGGATCCTGTCCATGGTCACAAAGATTGGAGCTGCCCCTTCAATGTCCTGCAGACTTTGCTAAGTCTCCCCTCAGTCTCCCCTTGTCCGGACCCTGCTGTGCAGCCAGGACAGGCCTGGGAAGGGCTCCCACACCCTCCCAAGGGCTGGGTACATCCTCTGGGACACAGGGCAGAGTGCAAGGGCCTCGTGGCCATGCCCTGCCCAGGCTCATCCCTGGGAGGCATTTTGGGAGCTGGCAGGAGCCCAGCTGCTCCAGGTCACTGGTGAAGACCCCTGTCCCACTTCATTGTCCATTCAGCTAAAAGTGCTGGTTTTGTGAAATTTGCAAAAAAATCAGCCCCAATCAAGTTCCTCATGCTCAAAGTATCTGCCCCAGTTTGGGCTTAAACTTGTCACCTGGGACTTTGTACACCAGGAAAGAAAAACCTAGAAAATGGCTTATATGTTTAATCACATAGCATCCAACAAACACTTGTGTGGTTAGTTCTGAAATCTGCTGGAAGAAATGTGCTGCCTACAAGGTCCTGTCTGCCCCAGCTCTGGCCAAGGCACAGTGAGAACATTCCACTGAGGTTGGAAAAGCTCTCCCAGACCATCGAGTCCAAGCTGTGCTCAGTCCTCATTTTGTCACCAGCCCAGAGCACCGAGTGCCACGTCCAGGTGACACCTGCAGGGATGGGGACTCCAGACCTCCCTGGGCAGCCCCTTCCAAAGCCTGACCACCTTTTCCATGAAGAAATTCCTCCTGATGTCCATCCTGAACCTCCCCTGGTAGGAGATTATCACAGAATCATGGAATATCCTAGGCTGGAAGGGACACCCCAAGGATCACCCAGTCCAACTCCTGGCCCAGCACAGGACACCTCAACAATCCCAAGCTGTGCCTGAGAGCAAAGCCTGCACTGCATGTCCCAGCGTTGAAGGGTGACAATCAGCAGGAGCTGTCTCCATATCACAGCTGATCTCTCAACTCCCATCAGAAAAGAAAAAGAAAAGTGATCCAGACTGCTCCTTGCAGCCTAAGCATGCAGACATCCCCCAGCTGCCTCCCTACATTGCATGCGTGTCCTCGCAGACGGTCTCTATCAGGGAGGACTTGTGGGTGCTCTCTGCTTCTGGGCTCTCCTCAGCAGCCTTCAGCTGCCTCCTGAAGTGGGAGAACACCCTCCTCAGCGAGGAGAACAGCTCCTTGCTCCGCAGGGCGTAAATGATGGGGTTCACCATGGAGTTGAGCAGGCAGAGGGTGCTGCAGAAGGCGAACACCTTGCGCAGGCGGTCGCTCAGCCTGGTGAAGATGCTGTAGATCATGAGCACGAGCACGGGGGACCAGCAGAGCATGAGGACAGCCAGCACCATGACCAAGGTCCTGGCCAGCATCACGTCCATCCTCATGCGGGTGTTTTGCTTCCCTACCTGTGCCTGGTGCTTCTCCATGTAGGCCACGTGCTGGTGAGCCCTCCAGAGCACGTGGGCATAGGCATAGACGATGCAGCCCAGCAGGACCATGACAAAGCAGATCCAGCCCGACAGGTAATTGTCATCCACAAAGGGGAACAGCTCGGAGCAGGCAGAATCCAGCACGCAGCAGTTCCAGCCCAGCAGGGGCAGGCAAGCAATGGTGGCACAGGTCACCCAAAGCACTGCCAGGGCTGTCCAGGCTCTTTTCCTGGTCATCAGGAGCTTGTATTCCGAGGGCCGGCTGATGGAGATGTAGCGGTCCAGGGCTGTGAGCAGCAGGCTGCAGAGGGAGGCAGAGAAGGACGTGGTCACCCCTCCCAGCTGCAGCAGGAACACCTCCTTGGAAAAACCAGCTTCGTTGAACACGTGGAAGTTCACAAAGCTGCAGACAAAGATGATGCTGGCCAGGATGTCAGCCAGGGCCAGGCTGCCAATGAAGAGGTAGGAAGGCTTCTTCCTGATCCTGGGGGAGGACAAGATGAGGTAGAGCACCAAGGAGTTCTCAAAAACACACATTGTCCCAAAGAGGCCACACAGGATGCCAATGCTGATCTTCTGTGCCTGCGTGCTGAGCACCATGAAGCACTCCATGGTGTTCCCGCTGCACTTGGAGGCGTTTGCAGGTATCCTGCAAGTATCCATGGTGGTTACCTGGAGCTGGGAGCTCACAGAGAGCCTTCTGCTGCCTTCTGCACTTCTTCAGATGCTCTGAAAAAGGTGGAGGTGAAGAGGACTTTTCAAGCAATAAATTCAACCCAGACACTTCAATTCCCTTAGAGGGAAGCAAGCAAAATGAAATCAGCCTACAGGGAGCTGCTTTTAGGTCCATGGCCCAAATGCTGGAGCCAACTTCCACACTTTCCCAGCAGAGCTCCAGGCTTTGTCCCACTGGTTGTCTGGCTGAGACCCATTTCCCACAGCCTCAGTCTCCCAGGCTGGTTCCTCACCACAAGAGGGAAGCAGCAATGGTGAGAATTGTACAAATCCTGAGCCAGTTCTTACCACTCTTCCAGGATTCACTGCTCGGGGCCAGCAGCACAGGAAGGGACTGCTCATGGGGAGTGCCATGGGCAGAGCCAGGCCCTGCAGAACAGCCTGTCCCACTGAAGCTGCCCTGGGAGATGGCTTGGATGGAGAAGGATGGGAGATACTGCCCTGCCAGGGACTTGGTGCAGCTCATCTGGGAACACAAAGTGCACTCTGAAGGATTTACTCCTCACCAAAGCTGTTTGAACATAACACAACAAGACTGGTTTTATATTTAAGCTTGCCCATTGCAGCTTTATAAAGCTCACTGCAGGTGTGTTTCCCCCTCCATCTTCCATGTGCCATGGTCGGACTGATCAATAGATTTTATCAGAGATTAATTAGAGATCGATATTAGAGTACAGGTTGGATATACAAATGGGGACATGTAGCCTAAGCCCAAGACCTCAGCCTAAGAACCCCTGTCCATACCCAGGATTAGGGTAATTTTATCAATAATTAATTTCAGCATCAGCAGAGGTGTGATGGAGGGAAATGCCTGATTTTACATAAGGCAGATGCTGAGCTACTCAGTGCACTCTGCAGCAAGAGTTGGGTTTTTCTCTACAGTTCTGCTGCTCAATGCATTTAATCCCCTTCATCTTCATACCTTGTCCTTCAGGTGTTATTTTCTCCCATTCTTTCTGTAGATTGTACTGGTGTTTAAACCAAGTTGTTCTGCCTAGGATTTCAGGGAACAAGGTCAGAGAGCAGGTGAAGAGGCAGCTGTGGGATACCCCAAACCTGCCTGAATTACAGAAAAATGCTGTGCCCAAGCCCATGGAACAGGATCCCCCTTCCAAAAAGTTTCCAGGATCCCTCATCCAGGTGAGAGGATGGTGAGTTCCCTCTGCTGGAGGAGAGCACTGAGCTGACAGTGTTCTCTTTCCCCCAGAACAAACAAGTCACTGTCTCTCCCTGCCCTCTGCTCTCTTGTGAAAGAGGAAATGTCCCAAACACATGAGCCATGGCCAGGATGTGTGACAGCCACAGAGCAGGGCTTCCAGCCCCTGTACCCTCCATCTGTGCTTCCCCTGCCTGCTGTGGGAAATTCAGCTGCTGGTGGAGGTGACAACTGCCAGCACTGCCCAACAACTCTGTGACACCCCAGCAGTGACGCGTTCTGTAACTGCTGATTTCCCCCGACACTCATCACTCTTCCTGTGCTTCAGGAGTTACAAAACACCCCCTATGGCTCCAGAGGCTGCCCAGGAGGTGACAGAAGAGCCCCAGCCCCACATTTGACTCCTGCTGCCTGTCAGGGCTGTGGTGGCTGCAGGGAGTAAAGTGCAGGTTACAGATAGAACAATCCTGACTGGGATTTCTTTGCATTCCAGGCTGGAGAATCCTGAATTTTGGACTGACATGTGGCTGAATGTTGCAGCAAGCTGCCCTTCTCTTACATCAGGCTCTTGTATGAGGTAACAACACAGGGCCAGGTTGTTGCCCTCAGATGTCAGTGCTCTTGTTTCCTGCAGCCCTTCACAGGAACACCACACAGGCAGCAGGAATTACCAGCTGCTGTTATTAAACCTGACAACATCCCTCCCTCTGGAGAGAGATGGATTTAGCAGACAGATGGACTTTTCATATAGCAGGGCTCACCAGGGACCACTAGAGCAGCAACTGCCTCGAGTCTCCAAATCTCCCCAGCATCCAAACCAAGACATCTCTTCATTAAGCAGCCTCCAGCATCACCTTGGCATCCATTACCTGCAGCCAGTATTCCCAGGGCCATCATAAATCCTCAAACCTGCACTTGTACAATATCCAGCTAACATCCTTAGGAGCCTGGAAACCACTGAACACCAGGCAAGGGAGAGGAGGCAGCAAAATGCCATCCCTGATGTTATGCTGCTTGGGGAGAAAATGTGCTTATAAATGTTAAAATAACTCCTGTGCTGCCTGTCCTGGCCCAGCTCTCTCCACTAAGTTGAAAAAACTCAGCTGAGCCTCAGGTTCAAAGTCCTGTGCTGGGCTCACAGCGATCAGCCAGCCTGATCTTCCCTTCCCACATCTGTTCTGTCTCAGGGTGAATGACAAGGACACATCTCTTTGCTCCCCCAGATCCTCCTTGCAGCTCCTGTGTCCATGAGGGAAAGCACAGGGCTTTGCTCCAGCAAAAGGTCTCTTCTGCACGAGCATGAAAACACAGGCAGTGCCAAGAGCTCCTCTCCTTGCACTGCCTGTCCCTCATTTTTTTGCTTTTTTTTGGCCACAAAGCTGTTTTTTCCTGCCCAGAGGACATTTTCCTCTTGTCAGCTGGGCCCCTGGATTTATTGTCCATGCCCTCTACCCCCTGCCTGGCTTAGCTCCTGGGAAAAGTGCCAGCCCATATCTGGTTCCTGGGGGAGAGCTGACCTGCTGCATCCTCCATGGGGCAAGTCCCACTTCCAGGATGGAAACCCCCTTTGCAAGGGCAGCATCTCCACCTCCCTGGGAATTCCAGCCCCAGGCATGGCTGTGCATCTCCCCACAACCAGCCTGGAGTCCCAACCCCATGGGCTGACAGCTCAGCTCAACAAGAAAGAGCCAAGTGGCTTCTGGCCCTCCTTTAGATCCAGGGGCTGTGGCACAGTTCCCTGGAAGTGCAGCAGCTGAGCTGAGATTCCCTGGGCCTCTGCACAGGATTAACTCTGATCACAGCACAGCATCTCCTGCCAGCAGGAAGGCCTGAGGTAGGGAATATTTTTCCAAAATAACATGTCCTTGCCATAGAGAACCTCCCAGCCCCAGGAAACAGTGAATGAACAAGGAGTGAGTTATTAGGAACAGAATCCAGATAAGACACTTGGGAATGCAACATATTCCTGGTACAGCCTCAGTGATTGCAAAGTGCCCAGAGCAGCAGAGAAACCTCCCCTCCCATTAGATCTGCTGTGAGCCCACTGACTCCAGCCTAATAACTCCAACTGGCTTTGGGGGAAATTAAATGTACAAGTGGAAAAGTCCTTTTCCTTCTCAGTGCCTCGCTGCTGTTGATTCCAGCTGTTGGGCTGGTGGTGCCTTGCACACAGCAGCACCATTCCTGCTTCCACTTGGGATGGCTTCTGCACTCACTGAGCCCTCACAGCATCCTGCTGATTAAAAAGTTACGTACCAGTTGCTTAGATAATGTAAAATTAAATTTTCCTGCTGCAATCAGCCAGTGCATTGTGCCTGCAGCACTCTGAAAGTGCTGTTCTTGAATATTTCATGTTTAGAATATCTGAGTGTTGAGCTTTACAGTATAATAAAATGTCTTAAATGATCACCTACTATGAACAAGTGTGGTGATTTATGCAAAAATTGTAACTAATGCTTACAAATTTCACTTGCTGAAGAAGCAAAGTATCTTTTGCTTTACAAACATTTTTGTTTATAAGTGATTTCTTGGTTTAGTTGCAGAAGTTTTTCCATCATTTTGGAACTAGCCATTCATGGTTTGTCCTGCTGACCACATTAAATAACACTGAGAGGAATTCCCTCGCTGGTGTAAGACCTGCCTGCCTCAAATGTCACACTGAAGATTATTTGATTATTTATTATCAGTGTCCAGCTCTGCCCATGTATGACTGCCTGAGGGAACAGTGAAACCCAGGATGGGGTGGGTGCAGAGCAGCTGCAAGTGCCAGCTGGGTACAAAGCAGGGCAAAACTGAGCAGCTCTCACTGCACCAAAACCATCATAAACACTCAGCTCAGCATCACATCCCCAGACACATTTGGAAATACCTCTGGCACAGACAATGAGGGGATGCTTTGGATTGGAAGGGACCTTAAAGCCCATCCAGTGCCATCCTTCCACTATCCCAGGCTGCTTCAAACCCTGTCCAGCCTGGCCTTGGACACTTCCAGGGATGGGGCAGCCACAGCTGCTCTGGGCAGAGCCCAGAGCCTCCCCTCGCTCATGGGGAAGGATTTCTTGGAACCCATTCCCCTTTGTCCTGTCACTCCAGCTCCTGATGAACTGATCCAACATTAACAATTCCCAAAATCAGCTGTAAAGAGTTAACCCACAGCCTGCTTTGAAGCACTTACCTTTCACCTTCTCCTTAAGAAAGAATCCATCCTAAAAACCAATTCCCCACTCTCTGTTGCACATTGCCTTGCAGTTTATCCCGAATAGCTGATAGTTAATCCAGGGATCTCCCCAGCCTGCCCTGTGCATGGCAGCACCGAGGGCTCTCAGGAATGATGTGTTCTAGTGTGAAAGAAGGACCCAGGGCTGCAGGCTGCTGTGGGTCAGCAAATACAAGCCACTCACCTCCCCACAGCTGCTCCGGGGCTTCCCATCCCTCCAGCTCCCAGGGCAGTTGGTGCAGCTGTGGACAGCGCCTGCTTCCCTCTCCTCTCACAGCACTTCTGGTTTCGCCTGGGTTTGTTGAACCATCGTGGTTTATTCCCCTGGGTTGGAAATCCATCAGTGTGAATCCTTCCTCTGCCTCCTTGCTCTCTGTCACATTCTTTCGGAGAATGTGTGTCGGGTTTTCTTTCCTTCCTCCCTTCTCCTCTGGGTGTTGTGTTCTGCTGCCTGCTCGTGCCACATCTACAACCACCCAAGCCCTCCAGCTCACTGAAATAATCCTCCCAGTCTCTCTCATTTCTCTATGGAACTGCAGTTAGAGTTTGAGGCAAGAGACACTCAGGTTCTCCTCTTGATTTCTCTGGGAACACGGAAAAATATGGGGAGGAAAAAAGCTAGGAGACAGATGTGGAAAACTCTGGATGTACCTGGCTGTGTGCAGGTCTAAGGGCAAGCTCAGAAATCTGCTGTCTGTGCCTGCAGCTCCACGAGCAGCAAAAACCTCACCTGTGTCCCTGGATTTCTCTGTACAGAGTCAGCTCATGGCACAGCAACGAGGTGATTTTCTCTCTGCAAGTGGAAGGGAAATGGCTTAAGGTCTTCAGTTACAGAGCCCCAGTGGTCAGGAAGGAGCTGGGGCTGCAGAGGCTGTGGGCACTGCTGTACCTATCCCCATCCATCCCTCCTCCAGTAACCACTTCCCTCTGGGCTGGGCAGCAGCTCCCGGGCTGGGCTGTGCTGGTGCCGCTGGAAGCAGGGGATGACACCAGGGACGAGGCAAGCTCGCCCCAAATCCCAAAGGAATTGGCCACACTGTGTTTGGCTGTGGACCATACAGGCTGTAGTGGGGAGCCTTGGAAACGAAGGAAAGACCTGGAGGCTCTTTCTGTGCTGAAGCTAAGGAAAGAGATCCTTAGCACCTTACCTGGCTCTGCCACCCACAGAGCAACCTCACAGCCCCATCCCAGCGCCAGCAACTCGATTGTCCGGCTGGGAACTCAACTTTCCCTCCTGCTCGCATCCCAGTTCCCTCTGTCGGTGGAATCACGGGCGGTTACACCCCGTCCTCTCCAAATCCTGCTTTGCCTCCTTCTCCTTGGCCACTGTTTGCGGCTCGGGGCTTTCGCAGCGATGCTCGGCTGCCCTCTCCAGGGGAGCCCGGAGAGCGGCCGGGCGAGGCTTGAGAGAGGCAGAACTGGGAACCCAGCGCTTCCCCCTGGCCCCCGGCCGGGAAAAGGGAGTTCCTTGGATCTGCAGGGACCTGCCTGACCCTTTCGGGGCTGGGCGGGTCCGGGAGGGGGTTTGGAAACCACAAGAAGGATGAGAGGCATCACGGGCTGTGCTGTAAGCACAGGAGATGATGGGTTGTCAGCTGTCTTAAAAAACAATTCTTCCATTCCCGTTCCCAGGAACTGAGAAATTTGCAGGAACATGTATGAGACTGTAAAGAGCAGGTGAGAAACAGAAATTCTTTATATTGGTCCTGAATCCTAACAGCAGCACCCAGCCCCAAATTATTCCCTGCTCTGACACAACTTCACACCCAGCAGCCTCCAGTGAAATATGGACCCAAGTTTCTTCTGTCTGCAGAGGGAACTGGTGGGTCACAGTGCTATAAGAAAGAATTATTATTACTGCAGCATGGTCAGAAGCTTTTAATTTGACTCTGATTTATAGGAAAAATTCTCCTGCTAGTCTAAAGGACAACCATTACAGCTAATTCCTGTAATGTAAAGGCTTTTTGGGCAGCTTGGATCTTTCCCCCTGGCATCATCTGCAGTTATTCCAGCCTGGAATAACCCTGCTTTGGGAACATCTCCATACCCAGGGTGGAAGAAATGCTGTGCAGGTGCTGGGGTAAGGAACTGTGAGCCTGGTGTTGCTCAGCAGGGGAGTCTCTGCCTCAGAGCAGAGTGAGGAGCCCTGGGGCTGTGCTGGGGCATGGAGCCTGTGCTGGAACACTCAGCCACTGGCCCCTGCAGGAAACCTGTCTGTGCTCAGGATTTGCTCCTCTTTCTCTGACTGTTGTGTTTCCTGGGGGTGAATCTGAGAACTGGGTGGTGCAGATGGGGCTGAGGGTGAGGGCACTGCTCACCTTGATAAGGTGTGACTCAGAGAGCCACCGGGAGTGACTCTACTGCACTCTCAGAGAAAATGCTCAGAAAACCTCCCCAGATTTACTGCTGTGTCTAGCACAGCTCCTGAGAGCAAACAGGGCTTGTCCAAGGGACTCTCCTGGGCCCTGGCCTGCTGCAGGAACCTCTGCTGCTCTTGTGCAGGGAGGAGGGTTCAGGTAAAAATGGTTTCCCTGCTGACAGGACGTGAACCAGCAATATTGATTTAAATGGGCTGAAGGTTCCTGCAGGGCTCTGTGACTCAGAGCCGCTGAGGCCTCCAGCGGGGAGCCTTTGAGGCAGAAAGCAGGGAGTGACTCGGGAGTGGTGGCTGCAAGTGTTTGTTTTTCAGAGTGGGGCTGTCAGCTGTGACAAAGCTGCTTCAGCACAAGCCCTTTAAAGCCCCCAGGCTCAGGGTTTGGATAACTGCTCTGTCGGTGTCCGGGGTGTTTTTACTCCTGGTGCTGTTTGCTGTGCACACCAGTACACAGTGCAGTGCTGGATGTGATCTCACACTCACGAGCTCCAGCAGTACAGAGGAGGGAACTCGTGCTCTGGAGCTGATGTTAACTCAGGTACTGGTGGACACCAACTTAATTCATGTCTAAAGCTTATATCAATATACTTATATGGAGATTTAAGTGATTAAATTGTATAGTTATATTGCATTGTTTGGGTTCTTGAGCCTCTTCTCTATTTACCCTGCAGAGGTTCAAATGTCTGCTTAGCTCCTGTAGCTCACTGCTGTGAATATCCTGATCTTTATTTGAACAGGGGTCCTCTGTGCTTTCATGCAGATTTTAAAGAAAACACAAGCTCGCACATTTCCCTCATGAGGAAACTTAGATCAACCATCTGGTTAATGTTTGGCTCAGGTGGAAATGTCCAAGGAGTTTCAAATGTGTCATGGGCTCTTGGAGCCACAAAATGGGCTCTTGGAGCCACAGTAAACATCTTGGGTTTACTGAAAGTCACCCACTGCAGGAAACTCATCACTGTGAAATAAAACTGGGGCAATGGTTCACTATTGATTTAACAAATGAGTCATCCGTGCTGCAGACTTCCTGCAGCATCCACACTGAGCAGCTCCACTGGAACACTCGGGCAGGAGCACATGTGTGCTGAGATCCATCTCAGCCACAGCTGGAAGCATCTTAATTTGGGGCTAATGAAGCTCTGGAGGCTTTGTCTTCACTGGGACTTGCTGGTTGTGGCAGTGCCAGCACAGATGGAGCTGCTTCCCTGGGCTGGATTAATGTTTGCTGTGAGAGGGAGGAGAGGTGCTGAGTGAAAAATAAAGGTGGCTGAGGAAATCCTTGAGGTGCTGTCACCGTGGCAGCAGAAGCGTGGCGGGGAGCTGAGGAGGATTTGAGTAACACAGCTCCCTGGGAATATGAGGGAACTGGGATTTATTGAAATCATCTTTGGACTGCCTGGATGGAAGTGGAATAATCCAGACAGAGCAGAGACACTTGCACAAGAGAAAACTTGTGCATGCTGTGTACAGGTCATGAGATGGTGCAGTGGAGCTGAGGCCACCGAGTCTGTGTCAGCACGTGGCACAGCAGGGAGGGTTTGGGAGCACTGCCCTGTTCCAGCAGGGGAACTGGGGCTGTAACCTGGAGGGCTGCAGGGCAGGAAGGGTGGGCACAGCATGGTCCTGGAGGCAGCTAAAATAACCCAGTCTGCCCATGAGTGACTGGGGTTGATGTAGTGTCACATGCTTAGGAGTCACAAATGTTACACTGAGGCCTTTGGAAAGGAAGAGGGTTTAGAAATCATGATCTGAAGGAGTGAAGAAGCTCCTGCTGAAGGAATCTCGGGTGGTGATGATAAAGGATTGAGACAGAAGCTCAGGGTTCAGTCTGTGCTGTGTCTTCAGGATGTGGCAAGAACTGGAGTGCTGCTGTCTGTGTTGTGGTTAGCACAGCTCTGGGAACATCTCCTTTCCTCCCACTGCAGGAGAGGAAACCAGCCCAGGGCTCTAACAGCTGAAGGGTGAAACACAGGACTTTGCAAGCTGGACTTTGTGGTGTTTGGGGTATTTGTCCCTTTGATTTAAAAAATATCCTGGTGTTCCTGCTCAGCCTCCAAATGACTCAATTTGTTTCAGTGGAACAGTTCCTGCACAAATACAGGAATGGCTTATCACTGACATTTCCTGCTCCCCCAGGCTAAACGTGTCAGCCTGACCCCAAAACCAGCTCTGAAAGACAAGATGTTTCTTTAATTATCTCACAGATAGTGAGGACAAACAGCCAGACCTTGTGTCATCCTTGATCTGAATTGAAAAGTACATGCTGTTGTGCTCCCTGGACAAGAGAGCAGAACATTTGGAGCCTGCAAAATGCTATTTCTTAATCCTACTGACACGTCCTGGCTTGAAAACATCCACACACTGGGGTGAGATTGTGTTTTAGCAGAAATAAACACATTGGAGATAGAAACAAAGCAAAAATCTGCTGATGTGCATTGTAGGAGAGTTGTTTATTAACGAGTGGAATTTCAAGGCTTACAGCAGATATTGTTGTCTTCCATCTAAAGACAAAAAAAGAGCTGCTATAAGGACCTCAGCCATAATGCTGTGCCAAGAAATCCAAAGCAAAGGGAGGAAAACAAATTAATTTCAGCTTGCTTAGTGCTAACATACAATAAAGAATAGGAACAAAGGTCTGGGCTTGGGTATGTCAACACATCTTGTGTATTAAAATGTATGCTGGCTTTTTTAATAACTTCTCAATGAATACAAACTTCTTTTTAGAGTCTTTACCTTGCCCCAGGTTGGGGCACAGCCTGGCAACACCAGGTCAGTAAGAAAACAGTTTTGTTTTAGGGATAAAGCAGGAATGCATAATTTTCCCTTCTGTATCTAAAAATTCAGGGTAACTCAATGAACCCAGGGTCTATTTACCTCAAATAAAAACTATAAATGTTCATGTGTTATTTTTAAGTACTGCCCTGACTTGATTGAGTTGGACCTGAGCTAGTTATTTTCCATTTTCTTTGAAACTTCCTTTTTTTTGGCCTTTAATGTGGTGTACAGTGCTTGACTGGCCCCTCAGTAGTGGGCAGAGAACACTCTTACATGTGCAAATTTCTTACATATACCTAATTTTCTTTCATCCCACACAGGGTAAAGGCCAAATCTTGTGGGTTTTTTCTTCAAAATGATCCTCTGAGGCAAAATAAGAAAATGTGAATATAAACACAAACTGCAGCCATTGCCAGGAGCTCTTCATACCCACAGCTCTGGTTTAAACCTGGGAAAGCTTTTTCCCTGTATTTTGACCTGAAACATCCCTCTACGTAGTTTTCAATACCTTACATTTAAACATTAAATAGTTTAACTAAAGGCAGGCGTGGGGAATGGGCTCAACAAACCTGAGATCCTTCATTTGACATCGGAGCGCTGCGGGGATCTCTGAGAGGGCTAAATTTTACTCTTTGTTTGCTGAATCCCCTCTCTCGACGCCCCTCTCTCGCACAGCCGGCTGTTTCGTGCCTTTTTTTTTTTTTTTGGGTTCATTATTTCACCTCTTTGAAGCCCCCAGCGGCAGCTGGCGTTCCGCACTTTTTTTGTTGTGCTAATTCGCGGGCGAGGCGGGGCTGGCAGCTCCCGGGGGGCTGTGGAGAGGGAACCGGGGGGAGCCACGGGCGGCGCCGGCAGCGGGGCCGGCCCGGGCGGGACAAAGAGCGGCGGCCGCTCCCGCGCTGCCCTTCGTGAGGCGATTCAAATGGCGGCNAGGGGGGCGGAGGGACAGAGTGTTAAACGGCGCAGGACGCGGCCGCCATTTTGTGAGGGAGAGCGAGGGGCGGTGTGGAGCGGAGCGAGCTGGGAGGGCGGGGGTCGGACAGTGACGGCGGAGCAGCGCGGGGTCGGTTGCCGAAGGGCCGTGTGTGTGTCCGTGCTTGTGGGCGAGCGGAGCGGACAGAAGTCGGTAAGGGCGGAGAGGTGCGGGAAGGGCCGGGCGCGGCCGCCGCCATGTTGTGCTCCGTTGTTGGGGAAGGGGGGTCGGGAGGTCCCGGATCCCCCCTGATGTCGGTGAGAGAAGAAGGGAGAAAGTTCGGAGGCGAAGAAGCTCCAGACGCCGGGAGCAGACGGCAGCTGGGCCGGGGCCGGTGACGTTATCTCGGCTTTTGGTTTCAGTCCAGACTAGGCGGAAGGTGGAGATGGAGATGGGCGGCTCCTCTGGAGCTCAGGGATGGGCCGGGGGCTGCTGAGTTTGGAGAGTGACGGGAGCTGAACAGACTCGAGTGCGTCGATTAAAATCTTAAAGATTCCAGGAAAAAATGAGCCATAAGCAAAACAGGAAATTAGTGTAAGAGTTACGGAATTACTTGGCTAACGAAGGTTAAAGAAACAGCTGACAGGTGACAAATGGAGCTCTGTCATAGTTAGGAAAGGGTTTGGACACTGTGGGCAGTTCCTGTATTGGTCTCAGTTCCCAAAGTATTTTCCATTGTACTTTACTTTTTCCTTACTAAAACGAAAGGGATAAAGTTTTTGATTGTCTGTTAAAATGCTTTTTCAGACAGAGCATGAGCAAAATGTTGTTACTTGGGATATGCTAAGTATGGTGGGGAACTTTATGTAAGTAGAGAAAGGCAAAGCAAGCTGTGTCTTTTTGGGTGGGGTTTTGGGGTTTTGTTTGTAGCATGTTGTCATCTTTAACATACAGAGAGACACAGCTGACCCTGAATTCTTTCCACTTGCCCTTTTTTCCACCCCAAAATTGAAACAATTGTTTCCTTAATCTGAACTGAGATTTCTTTCTCGTTTCTGCAGGAGGACTTCTCCCTTGGAGTTTCTGTGCCGAGAATCTGATGTTGGGCTCGGCTCCCTGGCTGAAGACAGCACATCAGCCCATGAAAACTTCTATTCCCAGCCAAAGGAAAGAGTCCAGCACAAGGCAGCACCTGTTCTTTCAGGCTTGGAAGCAAGAAAGGGGACAAGAGTTGGAGAGTGTGGAATCGGAGAAGACCACTGAGAGGTAAATGGAGGTGGAAGAGGGGGAATAAACATTGCAGGAGAGCCAGCAGGGAAGTGCTGAGTATGCTGTGCTGGAGTCTGGGTGTGGGCTTTGGGAATTGAATTAAATCTCTTCCACCTGACGAGGTTTTCAGTTCATGATGGGTTTATCAGAGCAATTCTCATACTTACCAGGGATTCTGAGGAGTGGTTTTACCAGGGCAAACTTTGCCCAGTCATTAGGTTTTAATTTTAACAGGCTGAATGTCTCCAGGGCTTAATACCGACAGACTAAATCTGGCTCTGCATTTCCTGAGCAGGGTTTTGTCAATCCCATTCCTCCAGTTACACCTTTTCTGAGGAGAGAAGTTGCCTGTTCAGAGCAAGTTTTGCTTAGAATGGTTTTTGTCTCTTTGCTTGAAATCTAAACGTTCTCTGAAATACCTTGTTTAAAAAAAGAGTAATAAAGACTTGTCCTCACTCATCTTGTTTTGATAGGTGACATTTAAGTTGAAGATGGGTGGTGGAGAAAGATACAACGTTCCCGTTCCCCAGTCTAGAAATACCACCAAGAACCATCAACAACTTAAAAACAGGCAGAAGAACAAAGACCAGAATTCTCAGATGAAAACCTACGTGAAGAAAGAAAGAGGCCACGGCTGCAGCTCCTCTCCTGGTGCATGGCAGGCCATGCAGAAAGGGGGGAAGAAAAATGTTCACTTCCCCAAGAATCCCAGCTGGAATCCTGCTCTATCCAATCGCAAGCTGTTGTTCACCCCTCAGAGCAACCAGAACTATGCTGGGGCCAAGTTCAGCGAGCCACCCTCCCCAAGTGTTCTGCCTAAGCCACCAAGCCACTGGGTACCTGTTTCTTTCAAACCTTCTGATAAAGAAATAATGACATTTCAGCTCAAAACCTTACTGAAAGTCCAGGCCTGAGGTGTAACTAACTTGTGTGATTTTTCAGAAGTGATTTCGACTGTCAGGGTTTTGAATTTGAGCATTGCTTTCCCAACTCCAGCTGCACAGGTGTGCAGGACCAGGTGTTCTTGCTGCATGTAGTTAGTCACTTGGAGAGGGGTGAAAGTTTACATTCCCCTCATCTTTTACCTCAGAAGTTCAGTGCTGTGTTCACCTCACTGTGAAATAACTATTTTCTTGAAAATAATCAAATCCTGAGCAGTCACCATGTACTGTATTTAAGAATGGGACTGTGTTCCACAATTGGAATTGTGACTTTGAATTGTTCAAAAACCACCTTTTACCTAACTTAATGCAGCATGAACTGAAAATATAAAAACGCACTGAAAACTTTAGTCAGGTTATTTGCTGCTTTTCAGACTGGTGTGAGATGTGCTAAACACTCTGCAGAGCAGAAACCTACCTGGGCACAAGGGCAGGCACAGCTGATTCCCTTTACCTGTCCCTGTGAGCTTTAGTGGCACTCCTGCAGTGGTGGGTGAGTGTTTCATGCCTGTGACTCCCATCTGGAATGTTCTGGAAAGGTGTGGAAGAACTCAGGCAGATCCATAAAGCCTCTCCAGCTGAGCTTCCCAGGAATCTTCACGAGTGCCAACTAAAGACCTTGCATTGCCAGGTGCCTGCCAAAAATCTCCCCCAAATCCTTTGGATGCCCACTGCACTGAGGAGTTCTAAATCACTTTTTTTTATCAGTTTTTATAAAAAAAAAGTGGAGTAGTTTCTTAGTCTCGTCTTCAATTGGTTCCCCTGTAACAAGTAACAGTTTGGGGCAGGTGTTAGATGTTCTCACAGGGAAGACAGAGCCATGTAAATACATGTAAAACATTGTAGCATATGTAAATTTCTGCTGGGCTTTCCTGCACAGAAGTATTTTTAGTACAAAACTGCTGAATGTAAGATGACCATGTTGAGTACGTGGCCTGGTTTTAAAAAAATGATATTTTGTTTAAAAAAAAAATTAACAAAAAAAAAGACATTTGTGGCTGTGCCCTTGCACTTCACATGCAGTGAATATGCACATTGTATTTGGTTGTAATCTCTTTTTTTAAAGTTAAATCAGTGCAAAAGAGGCTTATTGAGATTTTTTTTTTAATTAAAGAGAAAAAAAACTTTAAAAAAAAACCAAAAAAAAAAACCTGAACTTAAGAAAAAAAGCTGCTGGAGTTTCAGATCCTCCTGCTGTGAATGTGTAGGAGAGGTGTGTTTTCAGTGATGAGAAGACACTGAAATGTTCCAAATCAAGTGTTTCACAAGAAATGCAAATGCCTGGGTTTGGGTGCTTGATAAAAGTGAAGGATTGTAATCATTCTGTGTTTCTGAAATGTATCAATGCTCTGTAAAAAACCAACATTTTGTCCCAGCCTTTGCTAAAATCCCTCTGCAGAGGGCCAGGGCAGGTGGCTCCTGTGCTGTCACCTTCCAGCAGGAACAGCTGGACTGTGACAACAGCAGCAGCCAGGCTTCTTTCAAAATACAAGGATTACTAAAAAAAAGTGCTTTAATTTGAACAGGCCTTTTGCAGATTGTGAAATGTTCAGAGGTGTTTTTCTGTACATTCCCAATGCAGTGGCAGCTGAGCTGAATGTTTACAAAATTATTGCTCCAAATCACATGGAATTGGCAGTCTCTAAACTTGTGTTGTGACCTGGACCTTCACCAGAGTCTGAGCTGTATCCCAGTTAATTATCTGTTCTCATTTCAAATTGTCAATTACTGATGATGTTTGTACAAATTGGAAACAAAACATTTAAATAAATAAACTTTTTTTTTTTTTACCCCCTAAAAGCATCTCTTTGTTTTTGGGTGGAAATGGAAAAGTGGGATGACCTCATTTTGGCAATTCCCTTCCCAGGGGAGGTTTCTTTAACTGCTGCCTTCTCCTTCATGCCTTTGCAGTGGTTTGGGAACACAGGCCTCGAGAATTAACACTAATTAATGTTCCTGACAAAGCCAAAAGCTGGCAAGGCTGGGAAGCAGCGCTTGGGGCTCCGTCTCCCACAGACTACGGCTGGATTAATTAAGTCAGAAGGTGCTCTCAAGTTATAGTCAAAACTTGTACATTTTATTCCCAATTCACAGGGTTATTTGCACAGATGGAACACAAAACTCAAGAAGAAAGGATGTGGATGAATAAAACATCAGCATCTCCGATCAAACACACTACAGGGTACAGAGTCTTCCCTTCCTACAATAGTCTCAGCAGCAAGAGCATCTTTAGACAAATATAGCAATGGACTACAGACTTTTTTTAAGCAAGTTACAAGATAAATGGAGAAAACCAGCAATTCTTAATGGGTGATTATGTCCTAAAAATGTGTCAATTTTATCCTTTTGTACTTGAAAATGCTCATCTGCACCATCCCTGCCAAGGCCCGAGCAGCAGTGCTGTGCGTGGCTGCACTGCCCTCTCTGAGCACACCCCGAGCTGTCACCCCAGACTCAGGCAGGAAAAAAAGCTCTGTCCAAGCAATGAGCTCAAAACAACATTAAAACCAAAGATTCCACTTCGAGTAAAACCATGATACTGTACATTAAACATCTTGATAAGACATAGAAAGGATAACATTGAGCTTTCAGAGACCAGTCTATCAGAGTCCCTAATTAAACACCCAGCTACTTAACCACTAAATTGAAGATTTTTAATTACCAGTTGGGTGCATGGACTTTAGGTGAAAAAGAAGTTCCAATAGAGCCTTCTATGACTGCTGACACCAATCGATTTGCTGCAGATATTTTGGAGCACAGCCATTACTTTCAGCAGAGTTACTTTTCACACACTACTTCAATTCTACAAATTTTGCAGGAATGACAAAATCTAGTTTTACCACAGAAAAACGATATTCCCACCATTCTTGAGACTCCAAAAGAAAGATGCCTAGACATGATCTTTTGTAGCCTGCAAAGTTCTTGCATTCCAGCTGTGCATAACCTGCAGGAAGCTTGCACAAGACAGGCTCCTGTCTTTTTTTTTTTAGGGCAGGACTGGGATACCTGCATCAAGGAAGGGAGATGTTATCTAGATGGGCTGTGGCTTGACTTGCATGAATGCATAAACATTCCCTGCCCTTTTGGCCACATCCTGCTAACTCGTCCCCAACTGAAAGGCCCACAGAACAGCTTCTTCACAATTTTTCCATGGGAGCAAGAACTAGGACAACATCTTTATTCATGCACTCTTGAAACATCGTGGGTTTGTGTTCGGCTTTTCTGGCTTGTTCATATACACAAGTCAAGTCAAAGTTTAGTCCTACCTCTGGGAGAGAAAGAAAGAACCATCAGAACTGGCAGACACTACATTATACTTGCAATGATCTGGCTTTTCAAAACAAAAATTAAACTGTGCTATACATAAATGCTGAGGCACACAATATAAGGACATGCTGACACAACAGTTAAGGAATAGTTACTGTTACCCTGCCTGGACTTGGAGACTTCTCCTCCCTCCTCCCACCCTCCCCGCTCCAGTTCCAGCTGGACCACAGCAAAGCCTGCAGGGCCCTGACAGACACAGCCACGCTCTCCCCACACTCAGTCACGAGCACCCCTTTCAAGCAGGAGTTAGTCATGAAGACTATATTTATATATATAAATTATAAAGCTGAAAGGAGTGGGGGTTTCTGCTGTTAGAAGCAGAAATAATCACAGTTCCACTTATAAAGAGGTTATCAAAGGAGGTTTATCAAAGCGTTTCAGTGCTTTACAGAAGATTTTTGTCTTTCAGGGCAGAACCTTCAGCTGGGCACACACCAGTGCCAGCAGGCAGCTCCATCCTTGCTGCCACCTCCCACAGAACCACTGCTGGCACCAGTTTTGATATGGCAATTATAAACTGATACAGTGCTACTATAAATTTAATTCTGCATGAACCTTCAGTCATTGCTTTTAAGTAGTTTCAAAACCTGGCTAATAATATCTGAATTATAACCTATGGGGCAAGTCCACCCAGCAATAATGAAAGATAATGGCAAAGAAAATTCAATATATTAGAGTACATCTTATGCTTAGAGTTCTCAGTTTGTCTTGTACCCCTTGAAAAATGTGAAGTGATTTGCTCATACACTAAATGAAAATTTCCTGCCTTTACTGAAATACCATAGTAAGGATTTTACTCCATAAGGGATGCAGAGCTCTACTCCTAACCATGCTCTGGAGTCAAATTCTAAAGCTACAATAATTCCAGTGGATCAGTATTTCCTTCATTTTTTTATTACAGCATGTTTGCTAAATTTACAGCAAGCAGAAAATAAGCTGGGTCTTTAGTTATTTTGATCAAAACATCGATGTTTTAAAGGTAGTACACAATATTTGTTAAAAAGAACATATAAAAATACCTTTTTAGAAGCCTCTATAAGAAAGGAAATACAAAGTTTAATCCCACAACTTTCCTCTGCTAGAGCTGCACGCTACTGCTACAGTTTTAAATAGACTTTTTGCTGTTTTTAAACTATACATCCAGGAAAGTCTACAAAATTAAAAGGAACGTGCATATAAATGATTGCATAGCAGAACATGAACATTAACTGCAAACAGTAAAGGAAAAGTCAGAAATACTTTCAATACTATCAAATGTACAAAGGTTCTAGGATCAAGCCCTAAGCACGTTCCACTGACGGGACCCCAAAGCCATCTGCACTTCCTCAAAGGCCCTGCCAAAACACTAAACCCAAACCCTAAAACACTTCTCTAAAAAGGAACTTCTGGAAATCAATGTCTTTATATGCTACAGACATCAGACAGTGAGGAACACTTAAGTGTTTGATGGTGGCTTTTGCAGGGAAAGAGGAAAAAAAAAAACCAAACCAAGGCCAAAAGCCATTTCCATAACAAAGGATCTCGCCTTCTAGAGAAATACTGGGAAGATTACACACTGGGTTTGTTATTTTTCATGTTCAATTTTCTAAATATAGTGTATTAGTGATAAACTACAGAACTAGAGATGCAGCTCTTGTTCATATCCAACTTCCAACATCTGCTCTGAAGGAAAATGAAATTTTGTAACCAAACCACTATCCATTCTGAGGAAGGAGTGATTCAGGCTTGCTTGACCAACTGCTTTTTGGCTGTGTAAAAAGCAAGCCTGGTAACCCAGGGAGATGGCTACAGTTTGATACCTATGAATACACCAACTAACCACAGGAGTCCTTGGCATAAAAGTTTAGTTCTTATATACTGTACACACACAACTCAAAACGATCTACTTGTATCTAACAGCAGGAAAACTAAGCAACTTTATGGTTAACTGCTCACTAAAATTGAGAATAGATACAAAAAACTGCAGAAAATGTACACACAACCTAGTATTTAGTTGCTCTGCTGTTTGCTGAAATCTAAATTTAGATTTTCCATTTCAAGGTGGGTTTTCCCTCACGTTCAGCACCAGCAGCCAGGGCAGAGGCAGTGAAGCCTCTATCCCAAAGGGTTATGACACTGCAAAGGCTCTGAGCGAGCTCCAAGGCCAACTCTCTGCCCATGTTGTACATGCAAGGTTAGTACCATCTCTCCAGACAGCAAGGGGAAAGAGAAATCTCCCAAATCTCCCTCCACAGAGCTCCATCTGCCAACCTGCTGGTGCTGGTGGGCACAGAGAACACTGACACCTGCCCTGGAGCCGTGGAAACAAACTGCCAGTCTCATTTCCCAGCAGCCAGTGTTGCACTACAGCTGTCCAGTTTTCCTTTTTCTCACAAAGTTTAGAGTTCAAGAACCAGCTAAACAGCTGGTTTAACTGCCCAGCACAAACTGGTACCAATTTTTCTATGGGTGTGACATTTGTAAAAGGACAACGTTGCAAGTTACGATCAATCAAGTCATCACCAAATATCTAAGCATTAAAAATGCAAATCTTTACAAAAATATACATAGAGACACCACAACCAAATCAGTAGCTGCCCATGACATTTAACCAAGTGGACAATCTCTCTCCCTATCTCTCTCTCTCTCTCTCTCTCTCTGTGGCTTCTCAACACTGTTTTAATTTCATCCATTGTTGGCTACAGGGAAAACTGACAAAGAAAATATTTTTTAGCACTGTTGCAACATCATATTCCTGATAATTTAAGTAAACTGAACTGTGTGTAAATGAATCTTACATGCCTAAACCAACATGGATACACTGTTAGTGGCCACTGGACTTAGGACTAGTCCAAGACCTCGATCTGGATTTTGACCTAGATCTAGAATGTGATCTCGACTGGGATTTGGATCTAGCTGGTTCTTTTTTTCTCGACTCCTTCTCATATCTTGAGCTGGACTTATAGTGTGTTTTAGAATCTGTTTTAGAGGTGCCTCTAGATTTGGTGTGAGATGCAGACCTAGACCGTGATTTAGCCTTCATTTCTTTCTTGGGCTGTGACTTGGATCGTGATCTTGAATTGGACTTAGATCTTGAAAAAGATCGATTGCGGTGTTTGAACCTATCAGAATAAAGGGGAGAGAGGAGATTTGAATGTAAAAACACTATTCTTAGACATCTAGTACATTAAAAATTGTTTACCGTTTTTGCAGGAGAAACTTTTTTTTTTTAAACCTATAGTTAAAGGAATACAGTGATCTAGTTTGCAATTTAAAGGGTGTAAAAAGTGGTTTACCTATCATTGTCCGAATGGCTTCTGCTACGACGAGGTCTTCCAGTAGGTCTACTGCTAAAAAGGTACATCAGAAAAAGTAAACGGTGACAAATACCTATGTAAATACACAAATACTTTCTATATTATGCTTTCAAGCTGTGCATTTGCTTTTAGTTATTCTCCAATGCAGCACAGAATCGTTTCATTCACTATTCCTGATCAGATGCAGCATGCAAGGTACGCAACTCCCAGCGGTTGGTTACTCCCGTGACAGTGAAAAATAACTAAATTATTCGAAACTGTAACAATTCAATAGCGTGGTGTGTGCGTGTGCCGTGCAGCTGAGGCCAGCCCCACACACTACACTTACTTTCTGGGACTATAGGATCTTCTATAGCTGTAATCAAAGGAGCGACTCCTCGACCGCCTGCGCTCGTAACTGCGACTCCGAGACCGCCTGTATCTGTCATAGTCATCGTAACGAGAAGAACTGTACAGGTTTCTCCCTTCCTTGGCTTTCATTTGGTTTGGTGCTGTAAAAATAGCAGTATTGGCAGGTGAAGAAGATGCCCTACTTTTTCCCCTCAAGGTCTAAGCCATGTATTTGGTGTTGAGCAGAAAGGCTCGTTGGAGATTTGATGTTTATGAAGGGACAGGTGAGAGGCTGCTCTGTGCCGCTTGTTTTGTGCTGCTTTAAGCACTGGACACAAATTAATGCAGCCTTGGGGGCACTGTAAATCTAGAAAGCAAAACAAACAATAAAGAAAACCCCTTAAAACCAGTCAGAAAGGACTAATGCTCCATAAAACCAGGACACAGAGCTGACCAAGGTGATTTCAGGCCAGCTGGAAACTGGTATGGCAGGTCAGACCCATGACTGACGGATTCTGACATTCCTGAATTTACCCAAAGAGTGAAAGCTAATTAAACACTTTCTCCTGACTGCACAGCACCATCATCACACCTGATCCACAGCTGTCTTTAATGATTAAAGGCCCAGCTTATACAGAGGCTTTGGTGGACACCACACAAAGAGAAGTCTGATTCCAAAAGGAACCCCCCCCAGTAAAGCAATTCACTTTTACTCTGCAGCTTAGTTATTAAAGAAATTAACAATGAATGAACCTATTAGTATTCCACAGTATTTCCTCTAATCAGCACAGCTATCCTTCCTTTGTATCAAATCCAAACCTACAGTTCTCTAAATACTTTAAATACACTGTAACAAACATCCTCTGTACTAAATGGCTTCAAATTTTATGTTTTCAGTGCTGCTAGCAACCCACTAAGGTGGATTTCGTTAATTTTGTTCAGAAACTTGCTAGAAACCCCAATGTTTATACACAGGGCAGAAACTCGTCCTTTGGAGTGTAACATTTCCATTGACTCCAATAAAGTTAATTGTGAGGACCTGAGGAAGAACTGGACAGTCAGGCTGTTTCTCTGAGAGCTGTAACTAAAGAACTTTAAGAACCCTTTATTCCCAGGCATCACATGAGTGTCACAGTCCTGGTTTAGACCAACAGGTTTGTGCCAGGTTTTACTAATCTGTATCTCCCTGCAAATTAAGACTATGCACACAAACAACAGATTTAAAACACCTAAATTCTCTTTACATTTATCTGTTCAGAAAGTACAAGTTCTTTCCCACCTTGAATTGAGATAACTTAAAACTGCATTTTATCCTGGAGCCAAATGAAAATGAAGACATTACCTCAATCCTAGAAATCACACAGAGCTGCACAGAAAGCTCCAAAGAATTACTGTGGTGACTGCTGTACTTAGTTATCCATTTATAATTAAAACAAGTCATTAACAGTTACTGGATAAAAGGCAGAATGTGCTATTTATATACAAGAAGAACAGATCACAACAATTAGCAGCACATGCAGTGTTTGGAGCTGAAATTGAGGCTCAGCTGAGGCTGAGATAAAATCCAGGCACTTACTCTTGCGGTCCCCCTGTGCAAACTGGATTTCTATTTGCCGACCACAAATCCACTTTCGATCCAAATTATGGAGAGCATCCTCTGCATCACGGACATCTTCAAATGTGGCCAGTGTTAAGGTACTTGGGAATTTGAGCAGTTTAACAGATTTGGTATTTAAAATAAAAATAAACATTACACTTGCAAGTGATTTTCTCATTTTACAGCTGTGTTTTAAGTTTTTTTGTCATGCTACTCTACATACTAGTGAATTTTTTTAATTAACCACCAGCTATCCTGTTATAAAATTAAAATGTTATTAATATGACCATGAATTTATCCATCAGCAAGCAATTGCTATGTGATACTCTTAAGTTTTTTCTTCTCCCACTTGTACTTATGCAAAGAAAACAAAGGTATCCTTTCAAAATACACTTGTTAATGGTCATTTAGGTCTCTCTACTACATTGAGTTTATTAAAATTAAGTCCTAGTTCTTAAATTATGTTGGACATACCAACAGTAAATATTAAGTATTAACTTTGGAATTGGAATAAAGCTTCCCTTTTTGTTTTTTTAAACAACTGATTTTAGTTTAACTGATGTCATGTCACAGTCCTGTGTGCAGAGCCTCCAGTGTGAGAGAAGAGCAGACACTGTGAGCCCTGCACTGGCCCTCAGGGCCAAGGCACAGTGGCAGACATTGATTTTAATTCTGGAATTTAGACCCCTAATTCCAGCTTGGGGGATCCCAAAACAATGAGCTGCCTTTCCCCTCCAGGCCACTCATTTCTCAGCAGCAACGTCTCTGCAGGAGAGAAACTTCCATTTCATTCAGACCACAGTTACAGTAGCACCCACAAGAGAAATATTACAGGTTTTGTCAATGGACTAAACCAGAATAATTCATCAAATCACTGCTTACATGACAGACAGAAGAAAAACTGTTATTCTGTAGGATACATCAGGTATGACTCCTTTAATCTTGGCCACCATTCAACTTCATCTTGACCTTTAACTCTTTAAGTGCTTGTCAGAAGGACTTGTCATGAGATGCTTGGCCAAAAATGACAGATGGCTTTATCTTTAACTTTGAAAAACAACCTTTTCCCCCTTTTGTAGATAAAGCGAAGCTTTGTCTCCCATTATGGCTTGTCCTTCTTCCAGCTTTTCTTTACTTTTTCTTTTCCCAAACTCTCCCTTCTCTTCAAGCCTGATCCTTAAGAGGTCTTTGGCTTGTCTACTTGCCTTAATTGTTGAACTCTACTCTAAAGGTTCTTTCATGCTTTCTCTTTGGGGTCGCCATTACTGTACAGCTTTACATTCTGAGGCAACAACAGAGGACAGCAAATTAGGGGACAATATTAAAGAAAGAAGTTCACCTCATTTTTTACACAATCTGATTTTGATCAAGTGATTCCAGTTTCCATTTGTTAAATTAACAATGAATAGCAGCCACATTTTGCTAAGCACAACTTTACTTACACACCAGTGATAATAAAAACGTGCTAGACAATTTTGAGTCAGTGATAAATTTTCATTTAAATCATATACTATTAATTTCAGTGACATAAGCAAGCTTTTATATTACTGGACTTAAGTTTTGCATAAAAGGCAAAGAACAATTGAGAGAAGTTAATCTTCAAAAATAACGAAACACCACGACATAGGTAAGACACTTATTAGATACAACACAAAAGTAAACTGCTTGTTCATTTAGATTGGTTACCTCTTACACAAACTTGAATCTCAAACTTCAACACCCCTCACTAATGAGCCATCTGAAGAAAGGATATTGAACATAGGCAAATCCTCTGGGACGACGAGTGTAGAAGTCAAGTGGAACGTAAACATCAACAATAGGCCCATAACGACCAAACTCCCGGCGCAAGTCTTCAGACCTGGAACACCACAAACACCTGATATGGCTTTGCCACTGGTTAAGGTGAGACAAAACACCCACCAGAATAAAGTAAAATAAAACAAAAATTCAAATCTACAATTAATATGGCTGTCCCTGTTTTTTGGAAGCTTTTGGTGGCGGATGAAAGTAGCAAAGTATTTTTTTAGTGGGGGAAAAGAAGTGTTTGGGCAGTTGCCTGTTGGCAGCACATGGAGCTTTTCTGAAACACTCAAGTCTCAGGATGCTCAAGATACATCCTGGCAGTTTGAAACCAGTCTTCAGCATAACCCTAAAATAAAAATGTCAACTGAGAAGTGATGCACATCAGTCCATTCAACGCAGCCAAGGTTGGCAGAAAGTGAAAGAAAAGACTGTTAAATTATTGTTATTATCATTCAAGTACCTCATGTAAGTCGACAGTGATTTTGCAACACACAAACATCAATTATGAGATCCAAATAAACATTATGAGAACAAACCAGTCACCCAAACTCATTTCCATAGAATAATCAATACTTACAACCACATTAAATAGAACAAATCTCAGTGAGCAGTCACTCATGCCCTCAGGATAGTTTTTCCCAAGAGTTGGCTTTAGAGAGCTGAGACAAAACCTTCAGCTGCAACTACCCCTGGAACAACACCCTCTCCTCAACAGACTTCTTACTCACAGTGGCTCCTCACATTTAATTCTGTGACATTTGAGGACAAAAAGATTGATGCAATACCATATTTAGGCGGTATGTGAGAGTTACATGTGTGGTTTTTTGTATTTTTACATTTCTCTCGCATCAGCTGGGAAGAAAGGAACTACCAGCAGCATGGAGATCTCATAATGAAACCACCTCCAAGAACTCTGTGCTTAAGGTGAATCCTCAACAGGATCCACATTCCTGTAAAGAATTTAGAAGTAATCATCCTCAGCTGTTCTTAAAGCAAAATAAACTACTGGAAAAATGAATAAATTAATGGAAAAAAAAAGTTTAATTTGAAGATATTTATCACAATGTTCTCAGTTCATTCCATTCCATCGTGCCCACACTACTGTTGTTTGTTGAGCAACTTTGGTCCGAGTCTCCCAGGCAGAGTTGGAAAACTCACATTTTATAGGAACAGGCCTTCCAAATCCTACACAAAAAAAACAACACAGGAGTGCTCTGACAAATGCATTCTGTGCCAACAGTGCTCTGCACATGTTTCACAGCTAATAACAAACACCAAAGGTGGTTTTTGTCACTGAACTGCCAAAGCAATTCATTAAAAGCTTATAGAGAATAAATAAGAACCTGTGCAATGCTCTGCCTTTGTTGTTTGAATTCCCTATGAGAAGTTCTGTCACCGCACATGTTTCGTCCTTATAACGGAGCTCAAGCATTGCTTCCCTCGACTCTGAGCGTCCTGAAAGGCCCCGATACACAACAACTACCGCAGGAACATTCCACCTGAACTGGCAGCAGCTCCCACACGAAAGGGACCGGCTACGCCAGGAATTTTGGGCACAAATGCTCTATTTTCTCCCATCCAGCAGCAATACTGCATTTCCAGAGCAGCATCCCAAATTCCAGCGGCTGTCCAGCATCGACCCGGTGGCACATCCCGCCTAGATCTCCCGCTGGGCACACTCAAAGGCGGCCGCTGGGAGTTTCACTTTGTTGCGGCCCAGCTTTGTTCTTTCTGGACACTGTTTGGAAACGGATCCGCGTGGAGAGGCGGGGAACGAGCAGCATCGCAAGGAAAATGGAAGGCAGGGCCGGGAGAAGGGAGAGCGGAGGGAAGGAGAAGGCAAAGTGGAAGACAGGAGCGGGCCGGGCTCGTCCCTTTCCCTCCCCCGGCTGCGGGGGGACCCCCGAGCCCGCGGCCTAGCGAGCCCGCCAAAGCCTGCGCGAGCCCCCGCTCCGCCCCCACTCACCGGGTGTCGTCGGCCACGTTCCGCACGAAGAGCGAGGTGTTGGGGGGCCGCAGGTAGCGGGACATGTCGGCGGCGCTGGGAAAGACGGAAGGAAGGAAAGGAGGGAAGGAAGGAGGGAGGGAAGGAGCGAGTGCGGCCCGGGCGCGGCAGCAGCGGCTGAGGCGACCCTGGGGGAGCTGCACCGCCCGCCCGCGCGCCGCCTCTCGCGAGACTTCCCGGGGGGCTTCCGGCGAGAGCCCAAATGCGGCGCCAAAATCCTGCCCCGGTTCGGTGGTACGCATGCGCATCCGCCCTGCGCGGGAGTGCGCGGGCACTCCGGCGTGCGCCACGCATGCGCACTTCTCTCCCCCCCCGCGGCCGCGGGGCCTCGCTTTTCCCGCCGAAAGAGCGGGAAGGGGGAGCGCGCGCGGGGCAAGATGGCGGCTGCGTGCGCTCCGTGAGGGGACAGCGCGCCCCGGCCCTGTGCAGCCGCCTCAGAGCTCCATGGCTCCCTCCTGCACAGCCAACTGACACGGCCTCGGGCTATAACGCCCTTCCTGAGGCTCAAGGGATCGTTGTTCTGCGGCCTCAACAAGAAGGGAGATGTAACCCGTGAAACAGCAGCTAACAAGCCCTAAGTGATGACCCTGTGTTAGAATAACAAATTGGTAGAACGGACTTGTTAAGGTTTAGGGCTGGACAAGCTTCGATGATCTCAGACCTAGGGGGAAGTTAACAAAGCTTGAGAAAAAAGGATGCCCGTTGATAGAGAACACAAAGAATGCAGAATTTATGGGCCATCTGGCAAGAACTCCCAAGATAAGGAAGAAACTAATAAACCCACCTCAGCAACTGTGCTGAAATGATCTCCAACTGGGTAAAATGTAATTTTACATTTTACATCTGCAGGGGCAGGTCGTGACCAGCAACCCAAAAGGAGAGAAAGACTGAGCAAGGGACTAATTAGCATGAAACAACAGAATAATTTACCGACAAAAGATAGAACACTAATTCAGAGGTATGTAACTTGTAGCCAAGGAACACTATTTCCTTTTGTTTGCTAAAATGTGCAAATAGTAGTAAATTTTGTTCGTTGATGTGCTCAATTTGTGGAACTCCTCAGGAACATTTGTGAACAAATGTCAACTCTGAAATAAATGACCTATGTCTCTCTGGAGTGTGTAACTATTGTTGCATACGGAGTAATTAATCCCATTTTTGTGGAGAACACCGTTACCCACAGCCCTGTTGGGCCCCAGAAGTTTTCATCACACTGTTTGCACAGGACCAGCCCTCTCCATTAATGCTGTTTGTGAGATGAAAACAATACAGTTGGTGGGTGGAGAGATTGTTTCTTAGCACGATCATGTGTGACTCTTATAAAGGTGGATAAAATGCACATCTGTGACCCAGCAGTCACAGAGTTTGGTGAGGAGTTCATTGGAAAGTGTCTGCATTTTCATGTGAGGGATTTTCAGCAAACTCTTGCAGGGACAGCAAGACTTGGAGCTGATGCAGCCCTGGTGTCTGCCACCAGTGTATTTTCGTCTTTATTTTTAATATTCATGAATGAAAACTGGTGGGAGGACATTGCAGTTCATATCTTGGCAATCTCACACTAAGAATTGCCTCATTTTTACAGGTTTCAAATGACAGATGATTCAAGTTTGAATGGCAGATGAAGTTCAGTCACTAACACAGGAGATGTGCAGCCATATACACTTCCAAAAAAAAAAGGAATTTATGTGTTTGTATGTTCAGGGTCTGTGTGCAGGACTCAAGAGAGAAGGGATGGATCTCTGACCATGTCTTTTGCATTTAATATTTACAGTTAACATTTTTCTGTATACAAGTAGCAGGTCGAGTTGATATCTTGTTCAACACAGATCTGCTCACACAAATCATTAAAAGAACATCAAAATCAAGCCAAGAACGCAGATTAGAGACTGGAATTGTGGTGGAAGTTCTTGGCACAAAGCAAAAAAGAAAAAAATTATTTTATGGACATTCTGAAAACAACGAATTTACCAAAGAGTGGACATTGGTGATGGATAGAAACCCAAATGCTGCCAGGATTACCTTGTCAGAGCTTGTCAGATTGGGAATCAAAACTTTGAACAAGATCCAGGTTGGATTATAAATATTCCAATGGAGTTCTTCACAGAAAAATTCACTTGTTTTTGTGGAATGGTGAATCCCAAGCTACCAT
The DNA here is from genome assembly GCA_013399455.1 of Anthoscopus minutus. Classification (NCBI taxonomy): domain Eukaryota; kingdom Metazoa; phylum Chordata; class Aves; order Passeriformes; family Paridae; genus Anthoscopus; species Anthoscopus minutus. Next base: position 128,238 of record VWYI01023231.1, read on the forward strand.
CCCAGCCTATGCTAATTCCTTTGGGCCATGGGACACAGATCTCAGTGTGATCAAAATCCTTCAGGTTTTGACTGCTTCACATAAAGACCTGCACTGAATTCTCCACCTAAATCTGGGCTGCCCTGTGGCAGAAGGACATTGCCAGAAGGATGGGAAAGATTGGCACCATTGCTGGAAATGTGAAATCATTGCAGTTGTGAAGAGAGCCAGGTGAAGTGTTCTTTTAATTTTTTTTTAGAATTTTAACGATTAGAATGGCTGAATTTAAGTTCAAAATAAGGTTAGCCTGCTTTTAGCGTGTACTATCCACAACAATTATTTTGTAGCAGGTTTTAAATGAGAAATTAATGATCTCCGCCTTGGTTTAGAAATAAATCTAAAGTGTCTGGCATGTTCCATCCTCCAGTTTGCAGGTACAGTGTTTGATCATTGCAGTCCTGCAGCATTTTGTGAATTTCCTGCTGGAAAACCACCTGGTGTGTTTGGTTTCAGGGTGTGTTTGCAGCAGTTACCCAGCAACTCCCCGAGAGAAGGCTGCTGAGTTTGGGTGGCTTTCTGCAGCACCAGTGCTTTAAGGCAGCCTCCTTCTCCTTCTCCCTGAGTTTTGCCAGCCCTGATTTCTGTGCTGTTGCTCTTATTTCTATGTAACTCACATGGAATTTAATTCTGGCTGCAGGAGTGTGCTTGGCAGTAGAGCTGCCTGGGAAGCAGAATGAGCACAATGATCCTTTATGCCAGTGAGACTCCCCCTGAGAGCAGCCTTATCCCAGAGGAAGAATACACTTCCCTGGCAGCTTGCATCACGTTATTAACTAAAACTCAAACCTCCTCCCTCTCAAACCACTCTCCTAGCATGGGGAGATGTCAGCTCAGCACTCTTCACTGGGATGGAACCTCCTCATGAGGTTTTGAAATGGCATTGGCAGTCCAGCAACTTTGTTCATGGAGCTCTTGCACCCAAAAGCAATTCTAACAAATCTGCAGTGAATTAAATGATGAAATGGGGCTGCTGATGTAATAATGGGATCTAATTAGCAGAGAAATGGTTCTAGGCACAGCTTCTGTGTGTTTTATACTTAATAGAGACCCAGGGTCTGAAGAAAGTCTGGTTTGCTGGAGCTTCACAAACTTAGGCCATTACAAGACACTGGGAGTTCATTGCAAATTAGAAGAGTGTTTAATTCTCTTTACTCCTGTAGTGCCTCTTAATTGTACTTTTGTGTACAATTAAATTCAGTTTTAAGAGCAGCCATCCTTATTGTTAATGACTGGTGAGTGCTTCACAGCTTTTAAAATATTGCTGTTTCTATTCCTGGGCCATGTGGTACAGATCAGCTCAACAAGTGCCTGATTGTTCTGTGCTGGCCAGGTCATAGAGAGCAGGGTTTGGTTAAAGACTAAACTTTATTAGATGCAGGAACTAAAGCTGAGTGTGTTCAGTCTGTGTGCAAGAACTCAAGAAGCATTTCTGTAGCTTTTGGCTGCTCCCAAGGATTATTGTGGTGAACTGGAACGATGTGATTTATGTCCAGGTTGGGTTGTGTGGGAGGCAAATTTCTGTCACTGAGGACAGAGGGGAAAACACAGTCCTGTAACAAGGGGAAGTGCTGTGTGAAAGCAGAGCAGAAATCATCATTAATTCCTGATGCAAAAGAAAGATCACACCTTGTGGAAAGTGCACTTTATTTCAGGTATGTAAAGGTGTCACAGAGGAGGGGATCTGTCTTCAGACTTTCTTGCCTTTTCTGACAAGTGTTACTCCACCATATGTTATAGTCTGTTGAGACAAAAAGACATTTAAGCTTTAGGAAATCTATTTATAGCCAAGTGGCAGAAGTGTCTGTGTGAAATGCATGCATAAATCTGTCCTAGTCCACAAGAAAATACAATCACAGTGCCTGCCTGTAAATATATGTACAACATTTGCATGAAGGAAAAGCTGGAGTTGGTTGTGCTCCTTGGAGCAGTCTTTATCCCCAGGGACATCCTGTAGAAACTATGAACTAATCAACTTCTTTTCCTTCAGCATTTTTTGCAAGTACCCTTATTTTCTAGCACTTACCTCCACCATTTCATTTCCTTTAACTTCCTGCTCATGAGAGAATTTATCTGATTTGCACACCAGCTTCCCATTGACCAAGTTCACAGTGCACTGTTGGAACATTTAAAAATATTTGTTACAAAATTAGCTTTTGGACTTCGGGTAAGTAGAGGACTAATAAATAGGAAATAAATTACACTGATGTTTCATAATGACAGCTGGTAATTTAATTAAAATGCTGACAGCACAGCATTTGAATAGGAGATTTAGGAACATTTCTGTTTGTTGAAGTGATAGAAGTGTTTGCAAATGGAAATGGTACAAATTCCCCTCACATCAACTGAGGTTTAGGGATAAATGGAGAGATGTCTTTGGAATGCTTTACCTTTAGCTTCCTGCCATCCATGGTGGTGATGTCAGCCTCCTTGCCAAGTGTAAACGAGTTGGTTACAGATTTGTTGGGTGTTTTGGATGTCACAACAAAGTCATTGCCTTTTTGTTGTATTTCTACAACAGGCTTAATATCTTTGGCCATTTTGATAGTGTCATCTGGCAACCCTGCAAAAATAGGCAAAACAGGACATTTTGTTACTGAAATAGCAAATTATTTTCTCCAGCAAAGGCACAAAAGTCCCAAACCAATATTGGCAGGTGATGTCTAAGTTAAAAGACAAATCTTGGGGGATTATCTGTCCAGTCAGAGCTGCAACAGTGGGAGTACCTCAAACTCCCTTTTTGGGTGTCCCTGTCATGATTTGAAGGTGTCATTGTCACCAGGAGAGGGATTGGTTCTGTGACACTGTCAGCCCAGGCTTTTCAACTGGAACTGGGTCTCACTCTCCTGAGGATCTCCCATTTACTCTTAAAAACCCCCAGGTGAATATTTTTGGCAAAGGTAAGTGCATATTTATTGATGTAGCACCTCCTAATCCTCACAGATTACAACTGATAATCATTCAGAGTTACTGACACTTGTCACAGGTAATAATCACTGACAGATTGCTGAGCAATCATTCACAGATTACTGATGAGCATTTGTGCTGCAGAAAGGGCTTCTGTACCAATATCTGGGAAGCTGAGTAAGTCACTGACAGCTTGTTTCTAGTGCTGTGTGTTTATAAAATTACAGGTCAATCAACACAGCTTCGTTTCTGTTATAGCTCTTCTTTCTAGAGGAGCTCATCTAACATGACGACAGGGGTTTGGGGGTTATCTGGAACCTTTCCCCATCAATTTTTACAACTTTCAGCTTCTTTTTGCATCCAGATTAGATCAAACAGATTTAACCAAGCAGGGGAGTTTGTCATAGAAAGAAAAGGAAGAAATCCACGGAAATGCAGCAGTAACAGCTGTGGTGCTGTGATTTGAGGAGGAAGCAGCCACTTACCCAGAGCCTTGAGGAAGGGCTCGAGGTTCTCCTGAGTGTGGATCTGCCAGGTGCCAGCAAATGCCATGGTGTGACACAGCAAGGGCTCTCCCTGCTTGCTGGGATGCCATTTATGGACAGAGAAAGGCCAGCCCAAAATTGTCAGAGGGCTAATTATTAACTGGGAAAGAGCAATTATTAATCAGTTATTTGTTCTTCATGATCATAACCTCTCGTTCATGCTGCTCTTACCTTGGTGGTTGGGGGGTTGCATTTGAGATGGGTTACTGACCTCGGGAATTGCCCATCCTTGTTGGAAGGTGTTACAGTGCAGCTTCATTTGTTTGCTTTTTGTTCACAACTTCTGTATTTAACACATTTGCTGTGTCTTGAGTAGAATTCTTCAGATAAAGTTACAGTAGATCAAGGTAATTGGTATTGTATAGCAGGAACTTCCTAATTATCACAATATTCTCTGCTGTGGGCACTTGAACCTTAAATGGTGGATAAAGAATGATTAAAATCATTCCATTTCTTTCAAAATTGTGGGCCTCCCATTGCTTGAGGACAAGGGAAGTCATGTTGGAGTGGGACATCAGTGATGACTTTATCCAGCAGATGTCAGTGATGTGCATCTTACTCTGAACTGAATTAAATTCAGTTGCTTTTTACTTTTTGTTTTAATAGAAGATGAAACATGGAACATTGCTTGGACAGTGAATGCAGGAAGCAAACAGGATGTGTTATTTTTTCTTCTCACCAACTGCACAAGGAATTCTTCACTCTTTCCAGCCCTTGAGTGATGTTCCTTGCTGTCTGTGCAGGCCTGACTGTTGATTTTGGAAGACTTTCATTAGATTATGTGTCCTGCAATTAGATTGCTTAATTCAAACAAGAGCTTGTATCCCAGGGGTGGGTGACCTTTCTAAGTTAACTTTTCTATTTAAATAGAAACCCAATGCTCAGCTTTTTCTTGCCAATTCACAACCACTTTTAGTAGGTAATTTTAAAGAAGATTCACACAGAAAGAGCCAGATTTGTAATTACATTTACCTGTGAGAATTCCTAATTTGCAGGGCCATTTTTATGTGTGGAGTGTGTCCTGACTGCCCACACACCCAGAGCTGGAGCAATTTCATCATGGATAAACTCAAAAATCATAATGGATAAACTCAAAGCAGTGCTGTGATGTCACCAAGGGTTTGAGTTTAATGACACACACATAAAGGCTACAAGAAAATCTGTTAGATGTAGTGATTTAATACAAAACCCCTCCACTGAAAGCCTGGTGTGAAGCCTCTGGTATTTCCCACCCAGATTTAGCAGGGCAGAGTCTCTCTGGAAGGTGAACATGCAGTGCACACACACACACAAGGATTGTTCTCTAACTGCCAAAATACTGAAATATTGCTAAAATAAACATACAGACACAAGCCTGACTTTTAGGGCAGAGGCACTGAAAGACATCTGAAGGAGTTAAATTCCTTTTAAATTCCAAGAGACAATTGATTCATTTAGGCTTTTTTGTGGTAATCCCAGCTGGGACTTCCTGCTCTGCTCCTATTGGGATCTCCCCGTGTTTATAGACACTGATGGTGACCTGCCCTGTTTCAGACCCGTATTTATTCTTGACATAGATGCTGTATTTTCCTGTGTCTTCATTGCAGACTTTCTCTATGGTGATTGTGACCACTGACCCCTTCACATCCATCTTGTATCTGTCCTTGAACACGATGACCTTGTCATTTTTGAACCAGGTGATCTCTGGGTAGGGGTCTCCAGACACACAACAAGTTAAGCACAGGGTCTGTTGTGAAACAGAGAACAAAAATGGATTATGGAGCTGTAAATGTGCAGGAAAATTCAGTTCATGGATTCACAGCATCATTTAGGTTGGAAAAAAACCTTTAAAATCGAGTCCAGCTCTTAACCCAGCCCTACCAAGGCCACCATTAAACCACGTCCCCAAGTGCCACATCCACATCTTTTAAATCAAGAACAATAAAAATCAGTTCTCACATTTTCATTAGGTGATTTTCCTTTTCCTGATATCCTCCAGTGCAATCAGGATTAACCTGCCTGAATTCACTGGGCCTGACTCATATTTGGTTTACTGTCTTTTTATAGCTTCCTATGGTGTGAAGTGGCACTTAACCAGGCACCTGGGGAGTTTGCAGTTACTTTGCAGGGCTTTTGTGCTGCCTGTGTGCCGGGAATGCGACTCAGAAATGAGAGCAGGGAATTGGACTGCTGGGAAAATCAGTGCCTGGAAAGTCCAGTCCTGGGACATGGGAGGACAACAGGAAGGATCTGGCTGGGAAGATGACCCAGGAGGGCACCACTTCCCACCTCTGGCAAATGCAGCAGCTGAGAAAAGCTGCAGGCAATGCACAGGAGGGTAAACCAAGGATCTTTCCTCCCCATCAGTGATCCTCCTGTGTCTCTGCAAGGACCACTTAATGGAGTTACTCAATATTACCTTGTCCTCCATGATGGTGGCAACATCTGGCAGACCTTGAACGACTCTGGCACGGCCTGGGAATGAACAAATACAACTTTTTCATTTTTCTTATCAGCAAACTTGGCTTTGTTTCACTGAAGAGATTGGTTTACTTACGCTTCTCTGCTATTGCTGCTTCCCTGAAAGGGAGAGAAAATGATTGTGGTTTTAATTATTAGCCATTATATTAACAGTTTAGAATGTGAAACTCAAAATAGATTTAGCTGTGAAAATATTTAGGCAGGAACTTACTTTAGCCTTCTGTGCTCAGCCAGGGCATCTTCAAAAACTGCAAGAATGAAAGGTTTTAGGGAAAGTTGCCTTTTGTTTCATTTGACTCAGTAGATTTAGCATTACTTCTTGTTATCAGTGCTGGGATTACATGGATAAATGTAATTATCCTCTAGATGCTATCTGTCCCTGCCTTGAGGAAACACAGCTCTGTTTGTGTACTGCTGATATTAGTGGGACTGAGCTCTCTTTTCAAAGAGATGTTCAGAGGTGGAAAAAAAAAAACTCCAACAGTTTGGAAAAGCCCTTGTAAACCTCAAAATTCTCTTTTCCAAGATGCCACCTGTGAGCTCTGTTGTCCAGTGGAGGAATTGGACACATCCCAGGAGCAGCTGCCCCCTTCTCATCCTTTCCCCAGCAGTGCCAAGGCTCCCTAAAGGCTTCAATCCTTTCTCCACTCCCTCTTCTCGTGCTTCTGTGGGCTCTTCACTGTCCTTACCCCAATTCCACATGGAAAGCAGCTCCATGGAGGGACAGAGGAATCCCTGCCCAGGGTTTGAAGGGCTCCTGGAAAGCAGCTCAGGTGTGACTCAGCTCACCTTGCCCAGACAGGTCTGTTGCCAGTTTGTGGGAGCTGTTGCCATCGAATAACTCCAGGGTGTATTTGCCCTTGTCAGCCTCCGTGGGCTCCAGGATGTGCAGCCAGATCTGGTTCATGGTGCTCCCAGCTCTCGTCCTGTCACGGCTTTCCAGTTGTTTCTCCCTGAGGAAACAAGGGATGCCATTTCAGGAATATTTAGGAGAGCTGGAGAAATCTGAGCTTTCACTTTTTTCTAGACCTGTAGTCTGAAGTGTGGGAGTCAGGATTCATTTCATGGAGAGAGGAAATCCCATGAGGCTGTACTTTTAGGCAGTTTGCCAAAGCTTCACAAACTGTACAAAAGACCTTTTAGTTCTTATTTAAGGGATTAAATCCCGTTTAGATGTTGAATATTTGTAAGTATTCAGCCCTTGATTGTTACTAAAAATTCACCTCCATATGTGTAGGTGGTGTCTAATAAAATACCAGCTCTATTTAGGAAGACATTTTGAGGCTAAATTAGTCAGTGTTTGGGAAGAATTTTGTCATTTTGGGAATATTTTTTATTCAGAGTGGGGGAAGAGAGTGGTTTAGGAAAATGAAGTAATAAAAAGAAAGTGTTTGAAAAAATTCTGTCTGTAACCAAGGAGGCTGTAACTGAGCAGTGTCATAAGTGCAGCATCATTATTATTCTAGTAAAGATGATCACTTACAAATATTTCTGCAGTACTAGGATAAAAATAACATGACTTTTCATTCTGGAATTCTCAGACATGTTCCAGGATAGGAGTGAAAGGGATTTCAGCCCTTACTCAGACAAATCCACAGTTACCTGTAAAATTTATGGGTTCAGGCCCAAATGTTTAATTTTGGATAAACAGTTACAAGGAACAGAAGCTTTGCAAATATTTTTTGGGACTTACTTGTGATACCAGGTGGTTTTCATGTAGTCTGTGTAGTACTTGACATCTGTGTAGATTCTGATGCCTTCCTCAGTGGGCTGGATTTTCAAAGGTGTAGCAGAAAGAGCTGGAGGTGTAAGAGAAAGACTGAAATTGAGGAGGAAAGCCCAGATTTACCTGTTCCATCCCAAAATCCCACCCAAAGCAGTGGTGAGGGGGTGGTGCTGTGGTTGTTCCACACCCAGGGGTGGCTCTGGAGCAGTTGGCTCTGGCTGTGCCATCCCACCTTTCCCCTGTGCTGAGAACTGACATACCACTGATCCTGCACAGCTCCTTCAGAAGCTCCTCAAAGGCTGAAAGACAAAGATTTAAGTGTCTATAAAATACAATTCATAGCATGTTGGAGAAGCAAAAATTGAGAAACCCTATAAGCATGAATGCTCAGCAAAAGATTCTGAAAATATGGAACTCATAATCAAAGCAGAAATGAAAGTTAGCTTTGAGACTCAGGACACTGAGCCAGTTACTGCATAACCCAAAACCAAGAGAATCCTCTGGATTCAACAAAACCCTTCTGCTGATGGAGAATCCGAAGGTCTAAGGAGAAATAAAAGTCAGTTTTACCACTGATGTTGATTGGCAAAAGCCAGGCCAGGCAAGGAAGAATCTGAGGAATGTGAATTCAGATGTGATAATGGAGTCACTCCTATAGGCTGGATGGAAAATCCCCTGGTTTTGTGTTTGGTGTTGGTTGGTCGGTGTAAACCAGAATATTCATTACAGAAAAGGAGAGAATGGATTGTAACCAGAACCAAACTCTCTCAATTCTTCACTTGCTCTTTTTCCCTCCCCCTTTTTATCCCTCTCCTGATCCCCCTCCTTACCCCTCTCTTTTTCCCTCTCCCTTCATCCTTTGCCCTCTCTCCATTCTTCACTCTCTCGATTTCCTCTCTTTATCCCTCCCTTCTCTCCCTCTCTCCATCCTTCTTTGCCCTCTCTTTACTCTAAACTCTCCCACCTCTCCCTCCTCCTCTTTCCCCCCTTTGTTCTCCACCTCTATCCCCAGGCTCTCAGGCCCAGCTTTCTCTCTGTGTCTCTGAGCACGCTGTGGGCTGAAGCTGTAGCCCCAAACAGAGCTCTGGCCTTGTTAAAAACCCTAAAAACTTTTCCCTGAGGTGCCTGGTGTGACTGGAGAGCCTGGAGAATCCCTGAGAGAGCCTCATGCTGCAGCTTCCACCAGCACAGCACAGCCACCTGCTTCTCTAACTCCTACAACAGCAAATCACATCCAATCTGCCAGGTGATTTCACTGTGCTTAGGATGTTTTCTATCGTGGCAAAGCTCACTGGGAGTGGAGTCTTTGCCTCTCATTAATTTGTTTTCAGATGCTGGGCATTTCTTACTAAATTTAGATGCTCCTATTATCTTCCTTCACACTCCCCTGACTGCCTCCCAGACAGGAGATTTATGTACCAGGTTTAAATGATGGATTCCAGATGTCAGGGAAGGATTTAATGCTGGGCAGCAGAACCTTCTGATTGATTCTGGGTTGAAGTGACTGAAACATCCCTGAGCTTTTATCTGTGGGGCCTGGCAGAATTTATAATGCAGTCCTGGCTTGAGAAATGACTGCAGGTTGAAATGACATTAGCATGTAGAGCAGGAAACTCTAAATTTGACCAGTAACTTTTTAATGTGAGTTTTAACTCCTATAAAAGCACGTAGGACATGCAGGTTTCATTGAAAGTGAGGATATTTGGTTTTAAATCCAAAATGAGCACAAGGCAGGGATGTGAATGTGTCTTATTGTATGATTCAAGATTCTCTTACCTCCTTTTGTGAGATCCAGCTGGGTGGAGTCCTCTCCTCGATTATCTGAAACAACTGCTTTGTACAGGCCCTCATCTGCTTTGGTTACCTACCAAACACGTGTGTGCATGTGTAATATTGATTAAAATAACCCAAACAAGCCCCAAAACAAACAACACCCCTCCCAAAGAAATTTCCCATGTCATTAAAACAGGGCAGGATTTGGAAAAGGGGAATGAACCCAATGACTTTGGTTGAACTGAACAGAAATGAGGGGGAAAAAAGGGTTAATGTGCCCCAAAACCTCCTGTGAAAGGATAGGGGGGTTTAGAAACTGTTGGTTTTGGGGTTGCTCAGCTTTTGCCTTCAGTCCCTGTGTGAAACCTGAAAAGCCCTCCCATTCTTTCCAGCCTCTCAGGATGTGCTGAACCTTGAACAGCCACCCACTGTTAAAAACATCGTATTTCTTATTAGGATCTTAGAATCACAGCCTGGTTTGGCTTGGAGGGGACCTTAAAGATTGGCTAGTTCCAACCCCCTGCCATGAATTCCACTAGAATTCAGATCCAGAACCTCACTGTAACATCCAAAGTTTCTTCTCTTTTGCTTTTCTCAATGTTTCACTCAGTGGGCACTACCCCAAAGCCACGTGGAATATGTGTAAGATCAGCCCTTATTTTTTTGCCATTTTCCTGTGAACCTCTGAGCTGTTGGATGTTTCACCTTTGGGATCTGCAGAGTTCCCATCCCAGTCTGTGGATCAAACACTCCCCCAGCTCGTGCCTTGTGATTGAAGAACCACTGAAAGCTGGTGTCCTTCCTCAGGTTTGCTGCCTGTTAGAAGTCAACATTTAGAAGTCAAAATACATTTGATTTCTTAATTCTTGGATGTCCTAATAGGAATCATTACTTACATTTCTCCAGAATCTGAGAATTTCCCTTCTTTGTTAAAAATTCTGCCCAAAATAAACCATCTCCTTACTGTCACTGGTCTGCAGCAAAGCATTTGCAGAAGCACTGCTGATATCCTCTGAAAATTCCACCTAAAACTGAGTGCTGGAGGAATTCTGTTACCTTGCAGGTGAGGAGCACTTCACAGCTCTCCAGAACTTTCCATGTCAGGTTCTCTATGAAATGTGGACCTGGAAAAGGAAATCAATGTGTGCAGCGGTGCCTTTGCCGTGTTTCCTGCGGGAATGCTTCCATCTAGTGCCGGATTCCCTCAGTGCAGCTGGGAATTCGCTGGGAATAGGGAGGGCAGACTGAAACCAATGACTTTCGATCCTTTCGTCCTATCCTGAACAACTCTGAAGCCCAGAAGGAGACTGGATTTATAATGTGGTGTCACCGTCGCTATGAAGTGAATATTTTTATCCTCACTAGCAGGGAGTTTTCCAACTGTAGTATTTTTCCAATGAACTTGTTTTATAAACTTGTTTATTCATCAGCATAAGGTGGGAGGTGGAAGAGGAATGCATGGATCTTTACACACTTAGCTGGAAATCCCGTTTGTTACAAGGAAAGGCAGTGGATCTTAATTACAGAATGGATATCCAGGTCAGAGTTTGGAAGTGTTCAGTGCCACAGCACTGATGCAGAAGATCTCTACTGATAAATCTGCCTAGCTTGGCTGAAATGATTTCAGTATTTTGATTTTTAAGGGCAGGGCAAAGTATCTGAAAACACAGAGTCCTGGTGTCTGAATCAGCTTAAATCATGTGCTTAAAAAGATGATGAAGTGAAATAAATTCACTTGGGTTTGATGAAGTGAAATATATTCACTTGGGTTTTGCCATCCTGGCCTCATTCTGACAAGTCCTGAGCCTTTGGCTGATCTTACCCTGCTTTTTCTTCCATTGTCTCCGTTTTGCTTCAGCTTCTTCTGCCACTTTAGCAAAAGCTGTGGAACAGCAAAGGACAAAGTCAACAATGCCCCATTATTGGATATTTCCTGTACAAAAGGTGTTATCCTTAGAGCTGTGCTGCTTGTTTATGCTTAGACCTAACATTTCTTTTCACTGAAACCACTGAGCATTTAGCAAATTAAATACAAGATTTCACCATATAAAAAGGTGGGCTAGAAAACCTGAAATGAAAAGATTTAAAAAGAAAGAAACACTGAAGAAGGCAGAGAGCACAACCACATCTAACTTTAGTATCTGCCTTTACATTGTCAGTAATGAGAAATGGGCACTTCTAGAGCACAGCTCCTCAATTTAATTTTCTATCCTGAACTCAGCAAGTGCTGAATCCCTCTGGGAAAGTGCCTGTGTCTCTCCAGGAGCCTCGGAGCTCTGACATTTTGTAGACATTTTCCATTCAAAAACTTAGGAAGCTTTAGAAGGTCACTTGAAAGCAAAATGCAGAGAACTGAAACCAGAGATAGGCATTGGTGGGAAAGATTTGAATGAGAATCTTGTTCCTTTCTATTTTTAATTAATTTTAGGAGACTCTGTAAGCTGCATGTTCCATGTTGAGCTTTTGTGCCTTGTCCTGGAGTGCAGTTGACACTTTCTTTATGGCATTCAGTGCAGTGAACCAGCTGCTAAATACACTGAATTTCCAGCCTGATCCTGCCCTGAAATAAATGACTGCACACACTCCACCCTGCTGCCAAGGCACAGTTCACCACTGCAAGCTAATATGTAAAACATTTGGAATAAAGAGCTAAGCATTCAACTTCAGCAGACTGCTTTTATCATCAAGCACCTATTTATAAGACCAAAAGCTTTCATTTGTGGTAAAGAGAGATTCAGATCATTTCTTAAATGACTCCTGGACTTAAAATCTGGGCTAAAATTTGCTCTCCCCATTCCCAGTGTGCCATTAGAACTGTTGGAAATACTTTGGGGCCTTAAGTGCCTCACAAACTTTCCACTGAGCATGGCAGTCTATATTTGATCCCGAATTTCCACTTACATTCATCCATGAGAACAAGAGTGAATTGATTTTTGGCTTTCCCATCTTTGAGCTGGGCTGTGTACATCCCTTTGTCATCAGCACAGAAATCCTGGATTATCAGTTCCACGAGGCCTTTCTCTTTTACAAAGTTGATTTTGTGTGTCTGTGTAAAGCAAAGGAGATAAGATAAACTGGAAGAGTTTTTTCCACAGTAGGACTGCTCCAAGGTCAGATCCTGGCACAGCATCTTCTACAGCAGCTATTCCAGTCATTTTGTACCTGTATCCTTATAAACCCCATCATTTCACTGGCTAAATGAAGGCAGAGCACTGTGCTGTGCCAAGCTGTGGGATTCATCTGGTTTTTATGTGTGTGGGAATGGTAAAATTGCTTCCAGCAGAGAGAAAATTTCTGTAAAACCACCTAACTCCAAACATTCTTCCTTGATGGATATTACAGAGCTGAAAACAGAATATCTGTGGTTTTTAGTGCCATGGAAGTGTTGCACTTGGTTATAATCTGTGATGTGTTATTACATATTTGGCCAGGATGAGGAATATTTCCCCCTCTTGCTGAGGTGCAGGTACCACTGAGTATTGTGCCTAAACACAAACATCATTCTGCCTCAGTGCCCTGTTTGCTCTGAGCAAATATTGTCCTTCCAAGGAGCCTGACAAATGCTTTTCCTTGTGCAGATCCCTGTCAGTTCTCCAGTGGAGAGGAGACAGATTTTAGAAGAGATAAAGCCTTGGATAAACTTGTTACATGTTGATTTAAACCCCCCCAACAGGGCACTGACAGCTCCAAACTGCCTGGTCCAGTCCTTTGTTCTGGGGGTCCTGGGTGTAATCTGGGCATTGCTGCTCTGCACTGGGCTGACAGCCCATGATTTATATTTGTGCTTCATTCTCAACTGTTCTCCCCTCTGGTCCACTCATTCCAAGTATTTTTTCAATATTCTAATATTAATTTGATATGGGAGGACCAGGAGGAGGCCTGACCATTTTTGTGGATGTATGAGGAGGTTGAAGGGTGCTGTAGCACATGAAGCAGGGTTATTTCCAGTGCTGTGGACTGAGAAATAAATCACTTCCATCTGCTCTTAGAATTCATGAAATTTGTCTGTATTCAGTTCAAAATCCCCATCAAAATATCTGATGAGAATTCAGAAAACAGGGAATGTGCCATGTTCAGCAGTGAGAAAGTCAGGATTAAATGCAGAAAAAAAACCTACTGGGGTACTGGTGAGCTCCTTGTCATTGAAGATCAGGTGCAGCTCAGCATTTGGGGACAGCTTCTCCACCTGCAGCCACAGCCTCACCTCCCCTCTCTCCAGAACATCGATGTTCCAGCCAGATATCAGCTTGATCACTGGCAAGCAGAGAGAGCAGGGGAGTCACAGGGACACCCCAGGCTCTGGCTCAGCCAGGCCTGTGCTGGCTGCCCTTCTCCAGGCTGGCCCTGTGCTCCTGGCCTTCTCCTGCTTCAACTTACGTGGGTTCCTGATTTCGTGGCTGCGTTTCAATAACTTGTCTAGATCTGAAATGCAGAGAATCAAAAGTCAACACTAGGCCAAAGCAAAATAATTGTATCAATTTAATTTAATTTGCTGATGAACTTCATTTATGTCAAAGAGAAGAGAAAGCGTTCAGTCATGGGGAGGACAGAAAAGGTGGTGAAGGTAATTGTTGGTTTTATCTGCGTAAAAGGTTGGTTGGATCAATTCAGGGAGCGTGCTAAAGAAGTTTTAAATCACAGTGACAGCCAAGTGTGAAATCTGAACTGCAGTGGAAAAATGACTTTGCAGGAACAGGGAATCTTTCCTTAGGAGACTGTAAAAAAAACCTGCCCTTGAGCCTTCAAGGAATGGGAAACATCTTTCTAGTGATGTCATTAATGGACATAAGTCACTCACTATTCTTCTGCAAGGAACTTCCCTCTAAACATCTAAGATTAGAAAATGAGGGCACATTTGTTTTTTGTTGTTGGCAGTTATCAGTTTTTACCTTCTTTTGTTAAAGTGCAGCTGGCAGAGATATCATCATCTACATCAGTGACCTCCACTGAATACACACCCAGGTCCTTTTCTGAGGGCTCTTTCAGTATCAATTTTGATCTAGAAGTAAAAAAAAAAAGAAAAATAAATAAAGCAAAAGCTTTATTTTCCTCAGTAATGATGTCTCCTGTTACAGAATTTGATACACCCAGAAGAGGAAATATAGAACTCATTGGAATTTATAAAGGTAAAAATATTGGGAATATGATGGCAGCTGCTCCCCAGCAATTTATGGATTCCAGGGCTGGGAAGCAGGGAAAGGAGAGGGAAACATTTGGCTTCACGTTTTTCTTGGTGTTTAATGTGTTCTTTACTCACCAGCCCATGATTCATTTTCCCAGTGTGCATCAGATTCTCACCTATTGCCTTTCTCTTCAATCTGGACTCGGTCAGCGTCTGGAGGTCCCTCATAGTCCTTTGACCAGATAAATTCAGAGGAGTCATTCTTTTCAGGAGCTTCAAAGGCCATATAAATGAAACCCTCTTCATCCACCCCGAGTTCAATTTCATGTGTGCCTGTATGCCACAAAACATTCCTTACCAAAGCACATCAGGGCTGAGCTTCTGCACTTCTAACTCAAAAAACAACCCCCAAAACCAGACCACACAGTGCACAGTTAATTAATTAATTTGGGCAGTTTGATTTGTTCCTCTTTGCTTTACTGAGGGTGTTTCTTGCTGGGAAACAAGCAGCTGATGCGTCACAAAGCAGTTTTTCACCCAGATAATACATTTATTTACAGATTGGCCCAGCCCCATGGCTTTTAGTTTCCTACCAGGTTTGGTTTTAGCCACCACAGGATCCGAGGGGAGTGAAGGGGGTCCAACTCCAGCCTTGTTCAGTGCTCGCACCCGGAAAATGTAGCACTTCCCTGTCTCCAGGTGTGAAACCTGCAGGAAACACAGCAGCAATTAATGTCAGACTCAGGGAAGCAGCACTTGGGCACTAAGAGCAGGTACAGACCTTCATGTGGGTGGTGGCTGTGGGCTGCTTGTTTATTTGTTTCCACTCCTCTGAGCCTTCTTCACACAGGTCTATGAAATAGCCCGTGAGGGGCCCTGCCCCCAGGTACAGTGGAGCTTCCCAGTGCAGCTGCAGGGAGGAGTCCCTCACCTCAGAGCGCCTCACATCGTAGGGAGGGCCTGGCACACAGGGGAACAGGGAAAACTGCAGTTGGGTTGGGATCAGAGGGCAGAGCTTGAGGTAGCAGTTGAATAGTGGGTCTGTAGGGGTTGCTCTCTGTGGTAATTCGGGGTAGGTTTATAAAATAGCATAACCAGCTGCTTTAATGGTACTTGCTGTGGTGTAAAGAAAAAGGGATTTGGAGTTTAGGTTCTGATTCTTCATTCCATAGAAACAATATTGTTGAAAATACCTGGGTGCTCTGTCTGTGTCATGGAGGAATAACCCCCTGCATCAGAACATCCCCAGAAGTGCTGGTGTGCTTTTCTGTCCTGGGAGCAACCATTTCTATGGTAGAAACCCCTTGGAAGAGTGAGGAGATAACAAATACAGCTGGTGACATTTTCCTGGATGATTTTACATGAGGGATACCTGGCTCTGGCATTGTCCATTCCTCACATCTGAACCAGTCACTGGGCTCAGACACTGCCCCAACTCCAGCCCTGTTCATGGCACGGGCACGGAACTCGTACAGGTGCCCCTCCTGCAGGCTGCTGACCTTGGGGTGCAGAAGGGCAGACAGGGTTAGTTCAGCCCTGGTGGCTGGGGAGGCCAGCAGGACACTGAAAATGCAGCAAAAACCCATCCCAACCCTTGGTGCAGCTGTTCCCAGCTGTGCTGCAAATGGATACCGTGCAAACTCGCCGAGGAATGGGCTGAGTGTTGACTTCGTGCCAGTCTGGCTCAGAGTGGTCGTGCTGGTCCAGGAAATATCCCAGGATCTTTGCTCCTCCTTTGTGCCTCGGGGCTTTCCAGCCGATGGTCATGGCAGCCTTGGCACAGTGCAGCAGCACAAAGCCATGAGGGGCTGAGGGACAGGCTGGGCACACGGGGACAGAGCAGCAATGGTCAACACAACGTCCACGTTCTCAGCTGGAAGTCACAGCAAAAGCCTTGCATGTGTCTCAGGGGCTCCCTTCCCTTCCCTTCCCTTCCCTTCCCTTCCCTTCCCTGCTGCTTTATGGTTTGTGTGGCAGAAAAGATGGGAGCAGTGGGCTGAAAAAATGGGGAGCATGGAGGGTCAGATCTTGGATGGGGTGGTTGTAGGGTTGTCTGATTTCCCTGAGAAATTTCCCTGAGGAATTCCCAGTCTGATTTCCTGACATCACATAACTGAGCACTTCGAATGGTCACTTGTACCCAGAGCCAAATTAACACCACACTGCTAGGTCAAAATGCTAATTAATTAACTCTGTCCATGCTTGACAAGTGTAATTGATGGCAGAAGCTGCAGAGTACACGAAAATGAGCTGGTTTTTGTTTTGTTTCTCAGACCCTGTCACCATAGCAGGCAGTGGTGGCTGTGCCTGACAGATGGGGGCTGCAGGGTTTCATTTTGGTCACTACTCACCAATTGCTGGCCTGACAACGATGGGATCTGTTTCTGGTGAGCTCTCACTCAGTCCTGCTTCACTCACAGATTTCACACAAAACACATATTCTTTTCCAGGCTGCAGCCCAGGAACAGTGAATCTGGGAGAGCAAAAAATATGTTTGTTTTTGCCTGTGCACAGGTAAACAGTGCTGAAACAAACAGCTTCAATAAGGCTTTGTTCTTGCAAAATCATTATTTGTCATTACAAATTAATGTGTCACATGAAATGTCTCTGAATAAATCACAGTGGGTATGGATCAGATGGAGAGGAATCAGCACTGGCAGGGAGATAAACAGGATTTTTAATGGATTTTTCTGCTTGACATGTGACCCCCACAGCTGGAGAGGGACTGCAAATTCTGCATGGGATTGACACCGACTTACTCTACTGGAAAACAAGCAAAGCCATGGAATGTGGTTCTGCAGGTGCCCCAGGCTCTGTGGGTGCCACACGGAGCCTTTGCTGCCAGCTCTGGGTGTAAAACCGAGGCTTGGAGCAATCCTGAACCTCCACGAGGCCGTGGTGTCGGTGTGCGTGCCAGCCTGGGTGTGGGGACTGAAGGAAGTTCTTTTTTTATCTGAAACACGACTCCAGCCAGAAACAGAGGAATCCAGGTTGGGCCCCTGTGATCCCTCAGCGGGGCAGAGGAGCTGAACTCACTCAGTGCATGTCACTGGTTTGTTGTTGACTGTTTGCCATTCCTCTGAGCCCGTCTCCCGGCAGTAGATGTAATAGCCCAGGGGCTCCAGGCCATCCTTGGGCTTGTCCCACTGCAGAACAACAGATGTCTTGGTGTCCCTGAATGCCAAAACCTGAGATGGTGGAGGCAGAGGAGCTAAAAAAAGGGAAGAAGCAAACAAAACACACAGACAAAAGCAGTGAGGGTTAAAGTCAATAATTTTAAAAAGCTAAAGCTATTATAAGTGAGTTGGCCTGTTTGATTTATTGATCTTTTCTAGAGCACCATTTTCAAATTGTTGCCCAGGGCAGCTGTGGCTGCCCCATCCCTGGAAGTGCCCAAGGCCAGGCTGGATGGGTCTGAAGCCCTTCCAACCCAAACCATTCTGGGATTCTGTGGAATTAGTGCAGAATTCCATGGACAGGGGCCCACTCTACAGGATCTGGTTTTGTGCTTGGGTTTGCCAGGTGTCTTCTTCCTCTGCCACTGATTTCTGCAGTTACCCCACACAACCTCCTCTGAAGTAGAGGAGGAGCAAAGCTCATCTGTTGATTGTCCTTGGCTCCACCCTGAACTGGGACCTGCTTCACTCTGCATTTCCATTTATGAGTGAACACTGGAGCAGCTTCAGTGTGGCACAATATACAGCTAAAGAGTCAGTGCTCATCTCTGCAGAAAAGAAACACCAACGTGAGCCTTTGGCCTCTCCCTGTCAGCTGAGTCCAGGGAGAAAACAACCCAAAGCAGCCCTGCAGAGGCTGCTGTCCTGGCTGAGCCCCCAGCCCAGGCTGCTGCAGCCTCCTGTCATTCCTTCCACACTGTCACCTCCCTCACACCATGCTGGAAGCATCCTTGGATTAAACACAGGCTTCAACTGTTCCTGTTTTATTAAAAGTGATTCCCCGCTCGCTGCTCACTTAGATTAACACTGCTCTGGCCAATTAAAGAAGGATTTAAGGCTTCAAGAGATTTCCTTATATCAAAGGCACTGCTGTGTAACCATAGACCATGCAGTTTAGAGGAGAGTGTGGGCAGGGGATCCCCTCATTCCTTTCAGCAATGCCCCTCTCCACATGCTGAGTGCAGAGCAGCCATGCAGTAATTACCCAGCGTTTCCCCGGCAGTGACGGGCGGGCTGGGCAGGGAGGGCTCGCTGATCCCAAACTTGTTCACGGCCCGCACGCGGAACCGGAACGATTTTCCCTTAACCAGATCAAAGAGTGCAAATCTTGGGGAATTTGCTGGCATCTCCAGGTTCACCATTTGCCAGGAGTTGCTGCCTACAAGCAACTGCAATGAAAAAAGTGATGATTTACAACTCCTGCAGTGAGCACAAAACACTCCTGATCAATAACAAAGCTGAGCTTTGTAGGAAAGGAATTTTTAAAAAGCTCCAAACAAAACACAAACCAAAGCTATAAATTATATATTTCTTGTTGATGTACCCAAACTTTTCATCCTTGGCAACAGAGGTCCCCTTTGCTATAGAGGATGAGAAATAAGAATGCATGAAAGGAGATTGGCAGAAGATATTAATTAACCAACAGAATGATTAGTGGGGAACAGAACCGTGAGGTTTTGTGCAGTTTTTCACAGCTTTTCCACCTTTCAGGGCCGTGGGGCAGGAACAGTTCTTCCTGTTAGAATTCTGCCTCTGTTCCGTGGTGTTAAAATTCCTTGTCCATTCCTTGTTAATCATTAGTCCTTGAGCTGGTGTCAGAGTCAGGGCCATGGCTCAGGGCATCTGTGGGGCTGGAGGAGGCTGAAACAGGTTTGAGGCTGGATCTCCCCAGTTCCTAACTGGGAATGGCCTCACCTCTGCCATGGCCCACCTGAGAAAGCTTCTCTGCAGCTCCTGTCCTGTGTGATATTATATTCTTACCTTTTCCACATAATATTTCAGTGGCTCTCTGCCTCTTGGGTCTGGTTCATCCCAGGCCAAAGCCACGTAATCTTCTCTGACCTCACTTGCGTGAACATTGGTGGGTGGCAAGGGAATTTTAATGTGTCCTATGGGAAGGCAGAAAAGGCTTTAGTGATAACGTGGCAGGAAAATAAATTTCTTTTACAATGGATTCTGTTCTCCCACTATAAATTAAGATTCTTCAGTATAAAGAAGGAGACAAACACTTTGGGGAAATTTGAACTCACCCTCCAGGTCATCCTTGGAGATTTCTATGGTCCTGCCCTCGTCGTATGGGATCACTGCAAGGACAAGCAGGGCAGTGTTACCCACGGCCAGGAGGAGCTGGGGGAGAACAACAGACCCCAGCACTGGGCCACTGCTTCTGTGCATAATTACAGACATTTTATGGCACAAACAATGGTATTTTGAGCTTTTTCTGTTCAGAATGCTCCCAGGATGGGCTCAGCGAAGGCATTTGTGGGAATGGGGAAGATCTGGAGAATCTGCACTCAGTAATTCCTGCAGCCTCCCATGGTCCTGAGGGAGCAAATTGTCCTGGCTTTGGTACCAACCTGTCACTCTCTTGTCCCTGCTGGCATCGTGGGTTGTGACAGGGTCGCTGGCCTTTGAGGGGTGGCTGGTGCCAGCCTTGTTGAGAGCCCTGACCCGGAACTGGAACGTCTGTCCCTCAGCCAGGCCCAGCACTGGGCACCTGCAGCTCTTCACAGGCTGGGCACTGCACTGCACCCACTCCTCTGAGCCAGCCACACACCTGCAAGGGATCAGCCCACGGGGCTCCTGGGTTCTGTTTCCACAAGAAAATGAGGTTTCTTAGCTGAAAGGTGATGCCTTACAGACCTTTCAATGAGGTATCCCAGGATGGGGCTTCCCCCATCATCGCTGGGTGCTACCCAGGAAAGGACCAAGCAGTCTTTGTTCACATCGTGGCATTTCACGTTGAGGGGGGATCCTGGGGCACCAGCTGTGAGTGCTGCAGCATCTGTAAAACACCAAGTGAGGCTGGTGAGGTTTTGCTTTGTTCTCTTTTAAAATTGTCATTGATTTCACCCTTGGCAACAGAGGTCCCCTTTGCTACAGAAGATGAGAAATAAGAATGCATGAAAGGAGATTGGCAGAAGATTAATTTTAAGTGCCTAAGGGCCTATCCCAGTAACACAAGTCCTATTTTCTAATACCGAAATCACCAGCGAAAATAAGATTTGGTCATTGTGATAGTTCTATCCACACACAAAATTAGGAGCTATTTCTTTGTGGTGTGTGAGGGTGGGAATTCCTTTATGCCAAGGTTTTAGGAGGGGAGATCTGTAGGTTCTGCAGGTACCTCTAACAAACACATAAGTGCTCTGCTCCTTGTAGCCATCCAGCGAGGGCACACGGATGGTGTAGAACCCCTCATCCTCCTTGTGAGCACACAGCACTGTCAGGGAGGCCTCACGCTCCTGGAAGCTCAGCTCCTGATGCTCTGAGTCCTGCAGCAGCTCCCCTGTGGAGCACGAGAAGGGGGAAAGGAAGTTCACCTGGATCTGTCTGGTTAGGAGTGGCAAGATTTATTTCCAAATGCCTCAAAAAGCACAGAATGAGATGAGGGATCTCTAAGACATTCCTGGGATTATTTTTGTGCAGCCATGGACTCTGATTCACAGAAAGACCCAAATCTTTGATTGGCAGCAGAACAACACAGAGTATCCAAAAGTTTTTCTCAATGGAGAGCCCCAGGCTTTTCACACGATTCCCCTTAAAATATTCTTATGAAGAGGAATGCCATTACCTCCGAAACATTTCAATGGTATCATCCTTTACAAACAGGGAAAAGTCAAACATTAAACACTAAAACATCTGTAGCTTGAGCAGAGCTGAGAACAGCTCAGGAATCCTGAATTTTAATTACTCTTTTTTCTCTGAACATTCCATCACAGCTATGAATCCCAGTGGGATATTCCCAGAGGTAAATGCACATAAACTCAGCTGTTGCCTACAAACCATCTCTGAACCAGGTGATGCCTCGCTGGTGCTCCAGTAAATCAGAGGAGAAATAACAGGAGAGGGTGAAAGGCTCCTTTTCTCTTGCAAATAAGGGTTTCAGTGGAAAAGCAAAATCTGCCTCTCTGGCCAAAAGAGATCCTGTGGAATAAAAGTCAGCATGATAAAGAGACTTCTAGAGCCTTCCTCCTGTAGTATTTTTATTGTCATATATTTAGAGTGAGCCTTGCACTTTGCATGTGCAGTCAGGCTGACAGGAAAAGCTCTCAGGGAAAAAATAATCAAATTGCATCAGGCTATAAAAATAATTAATAACAACATCAATTATTTACTCACTTTTGTATATTTCTGAATCAAATCCTGACTCCTTTCCATAATATTCTACAAGACAAGAGGAAAATAAATTTAGCAAATCTCACAGAGTGTTTATCTTCTTAAAAACACCCAGTAAAGCTCTGCAAACTGTTTTTCCCTCAAGCCAGCCCTTAATTTGAACCTTCAGAGTGTACCATGGGCTAAAACTTTAATTCATTTGACAGCTGATGCCCTTCACAAGCCACTGGGGATGTGTCTGCAGAGGAAATTGTTGCCATGACTGTTCCAGTGGAAGCAATCCTGCTCCAAATGCTCACGTGCACTCAGTTATTCAGGGCTAAGGAGGGCTTTGTCACTCTGGCTTCTGCCTTTTCAAGCAGGCAAGTTAAAACCAAATAAAATAAAGATCTGAATAAAAGCAATCCCCTGGGTTTTAACAGCGTTGCCAGAGGATGATTTGGGATTTTTGAAAACTGCCAGTGACTGGGACTTCAAGATTGAGCCAAAAGAAAGGATGTTTGTGCTGAGACCCTGAGGCAGTCCTGGAGCTCAGGGAGGATGTCCCCAAATCAGATGTCTGTGGATTCTCTGGAGCACCACAGGTGGCTGCTGGCCCACAGCACAATGTGAAATCGTTTGGAGCTGAAATCCAAGAACTGATGCACTTCAGATGAAACTGAGGTACTTTTCTCCCAAGCTGCAATGAATGCTCATAAAATAAAGCCTGTGCTTCCAGTGCTTGAAGTTTGGCAGTAGCAGACCAAAAAATGAAGAGTGACTGTGACCACTGGAGAGGAGGGAAATACAAAGCACTGGAGGTCAAACAGCCTCATCCTGGGTCCTGTGAGACCCTGAGCAATGTCACAGGAAAAGGGAGCTGTGGATCCCAGAGACCCTCCCTGGGCATCGAGGCCTTTGCAGCCAGCCAGGGGCCAGGGGAGGAGATGCCATGGCCTGCCTGGGGCACCAGGAATGTTCCCAGTGCAGGCAGGATTAAGGCCTGGCTGTAATCTCTATTTTCAGAGCAGTCAGTGCAGAGAGCAGAAGGAACTCGGGTTACTGGGCTGGGTTTGGGGGAGGAGCAGCCCCCTCAGCACAGTGTCTGCAGGGCTTTGTCCCTGCTGAGGTTAGCCAGGCACTCAGAGGTGCAGAGAGCTGTCCCAGCCAGGCCTTTCTGTGCCAGACCACAGCCCCTGTTCCATCCTCATGCCTGCTCTGATCCTAAAGATTCCCCGGGCAATTGAGAGCAGTAGGGTTATTATTGGTGTGGAATTTTTCTTTCAGGCTGCTGCTCCTGTTGTGGCCATCCTGGGAGAACCTCCTGGAAACTTCTCTTGTCTTCCTGCATTAGGGTAGGGGGAATTTAGGAACCTGGGAAGGATGCAAATGAAGGTTTTCTGGGCTGTTATACCCAGAAATGTCCCTTTAGAGCTGGTAAATGCCTGCTGCATATTTCCAGATGTGCTGAATTTTGACACTGTTTAATCAAAGGACCTGAAAGGTGTGGTACTACACTGCTTTTACAATCCAGGAGTCCCATTCTTCTGCAGGGTTCTGCATGCCAGGCAGGATTCAGATCAAAATATGGCATGTGAAAATAAGTGAGATAATGACACAACCCATGACAGAGAGCTCTGTAAGTCACACTGAAGGGTTTTCTATTCTGTCCGTGCTTTTTATTACAAAATTGTGATTTAGCTATAAATACATGAAATAAGAACAGCTCAACCACGCTCCTGTGAGACTGCTCTGCATATTTCCTAAAGCTTGTGTTGGTTTCCCTTTTTAAGTGCTGGTGGTTTATTTACTTCCTTCTCCACGTCTGGATCTGGCTGTGCACAATGTGTATCTCTGGAGTCTGTGCCACTTCTTTTAAGAGCAGCAAAGAGATCAGAGAGGGAAGTCTTGCATGTGCCCTTGGCAGTGAGTGATTGCAGAAAACGTGTCTCTCTCTGCACTAATGCACTGAGAGGTCCCACTGAAAGGCACAGTTCTTGGGGAAGCATTTCTTGCTTATTTTCAGCAGACTCTTTGTAAGCCTGTTGTGTGTTTCAGTGTGGGGCTGTTTCAAAGCAGTCCAGAAGAAATAAGCACCTAAATTTAGTATGATTTTATCCCAGTGAAAGGACAGCTGTGTCCATATGGAATCTGAAAGGAAAAACTTTGGGTGGGCCCAGAAGTGACAAAGGGAGAGAAGCTGTTCTATCCTTTTCCAGAGTGCTTTTGTGTGCCTGTCAAATAATGAAAATCTTTGGAAGACTCTGCAGTATTTGAAAGTTTAAATCCAAAGGAATATTTGTACTTACTCCTGACAAGCACTGTAGCAAAGGAATAAGCTTCACCATATTGATTCTTTACCTCCACACTGTATTCAGCAGAATCTTCCATGGAGCATCTGAAAAAAAAAAAATTCCCCTCCTTCACATTTCACAAGACAAATTCAAAGGGGCTCCCCTCTAATCCCAGAGCTTTTCATCCAGAAACTGCTTTTCCTTTCCATTACAAGGATTTCTGGTACTTTGAAATAAATTTTTACTCTTGAGACCCAGAAGGAAAACATTTTAAGTACTGAACAAGCAAAAGTGGAACACTTGATTCCACTGAACATTTGCATTTGTCTGTTATTGTATAATTCACAGATCAGAACTAATGTTGTTCTGGTTACACTGATCCATCCCAAATCACTTTTTTGTCTGCTCATGAAGTTCTTAGTGTGCATTCCTTACCCTGAAGGAAAAAATGGTGATGCATAAAAGGAGGAGCAGAAGTAAATTAAGCCCTTACATTTTGTTTGATTTTGTTTTGTTTTTCATGGAGTTTCTAAACCTTGTGAACTGCTGTGGAGATTGGCAAAGGTTTAGCTCAAACACAACAACCTAAAGGTAGGCAAGGTCAGATTCCAGAAGAATTCCTTGGTTTGTTTATCATACACAGACTGGGGATTTAGGGAAAGCAGGTCTCACTCAGCTGAAAAAGCAGCTCAGCCAAGGGCACAGCCATTACCTGCTGATGTGCAGGGTCAGCATCCCAAATTTATTTCTGATCTTGTATTTCCCTGCTGGGGCTCGGCGGGGATCGATGGGGATTCCATTTTTATACCTGGTGGCAAAGAAGGAAGCGTGCAGTTAGGAAAGGATCCACAGCAAAGAGGAGGAGACACAATTCCCTGTTTTGCAGATCTCCCTCTTCAATCCAAACCAGTCTGGCAGCTAAAGCCAGAGCCCTCCATGGTCCTGTGTGGCTGCTCAGCCTTGGCTTTACATTCCCTCCCTGCAGCTCCTGTGAGGGAGTTCACAGATGTCTCTTCCTTGTGTTCCCCAGGGATGTGTGGGAGGCTCAGATTCTCTTTGTTCTCTGAATAATTCAGAGAGGTCGTTTTGGAAGGACACAGGGCAGGCAGAGCTGCTGCCTATGAGTCATTAGTAATGCAAATGTTTGCACACTTAAACCTTCCAGAGGAGGAATGGCCAATCACTTCAGACTGATTGAGGTACACTTTGCAAATTGCTTTCTTGAGGTGGGCTTCCATTAATTTCTGGTGTTTATGGGCACTCAGGCCTACTCCATAACACTCTCCCCCTGAGGCTGGTTAGTATACAAAGGGAGTGAGTGAGAGTTGTGTTGTATTTTACAAATGCAGAAGCAGCAGCAGTTTAATGGAGCAACTCTCATGGTGTCCAAGGCAGCCAGGCCCTGTTGGGGTGTGTTTGTGGTGATTTAGTGCTGAAAGGATGTTCTGGGTTTTGAGACTTAAATCCCAATTTTGCCTGTGGGAAAACCAAAGGAAAAAGGGAAACCTCCTTGAACATCAGCCCTGGCCCAGAAGGATCCCACAGGAATGTCACTGCCTCCAGGCCCCCATGTCCTCACTGGTCTCTCAGTGGGACTGGGCACCAAGGTGCTCTCTGTGCTCTCTGTGCTCTCTGTGCTCTCTGTGCTCTCTGTGCTCTCTGTGCTCTCTGTGCTCTCCGTGCTCTCTGTGCTCTCTGTGCTCTCTGTGCTCTCTGTGCTCTCTGTGCTCTCCGTGCCCTCCCTGCTCTCCGTGCGCT
>VWYI01023231.1:154175-186458 GCA_013399455.1 Anthoscopus minutus
GTGCTCTCTGTGCTCTCTGTGCTCTCTGTGCTCTCTGTGCTCTCTGTGCTCTCTGTGCTCTCTGTGCTCTCCGTGCTCTCTGTGCTCTCTGTGCTCTCTGTGCTCTCTGTGCTCTCTGTGCTCTCTGTGCTCTCTGTGCTCTCCGTGCTCTCTGTTCCCTCCCTCGCTCCCAGCTGGCAGCCAGGGCTGTCCCTCCCCTCGTGGCTGTCCCCAGGCTGTGCTGGCAGTGCCATACCAGGTGGCCTGTGGCACAGGGGAGCCCAGGGTGGTGCAGGCCAGGGTGACATCCATCCTCTCCCAGACCGCGTGTGCCCTCAGCGGGATCCAGAGCGTGGGCGCCCGGCTCGAGCGCAGCTCCAGCAGCTCCTTCTCCAGGCTGGCCCTTTCCACAGCCTGTGCCAGGGAAACACTGGGTAAGGGCAGGGCAAAGGGAAGGTGCTGCTACACAAATCCTCTGACACGAGGGACCTGTGATAACATTTCAGTGGCAAGGCCTTTGGTTGCAGGGGTTTTGGGGCTGTCCCAACACCTGTGGGGTGTAGGATGCTCCCCAGAGCACGGTTCTAACCCCATTGCCAGCAGAGGTGTCTGCTCTGACCTTCCTGTGCAGGCCCTTCCTGTCAGCCCTGACTCGGAGCAGCCTGCAGATCCTGATGACCTCCTCTTCCACCTTCTCCATGTCATTCCCAAAACGAATCCTCTTCTGCCCTCTCTGTTCCAGCTCCAGGATGTCAGCCTCCCTTCTCAGATTGTACTGCCTGAAACTACATGATAGAAGAGCTGATAGAAGTCAAGATAAAACCATTTTTCTCTTTTTTGGGGGGTCTCTTTTGTTGTTTATAGCACACTTTTTGGTTAAATCAAGAGTGTTAAGGACAGAAACAGCAGCTGATGGAGAGTGAGTAGGAATGCAATGGCATTATCCCCCACTGGAACCAGCACTCCCAAAAGAGATCAAACTTCCATGGGGACTCACTGCTTGGCTACTTTTAATCTTGGGGAGGAAGCTGGGAAAAGGATCAAAGGGAGGAGAGAAGTGGCTGAGATTTTCTAGGAAAGAGGGGGAGTCCCATCTGTTACCATTCATTTATTAATCTGTCATTTTTCCATTTAGTCCTATAAAATCTGGTTTCTCTCATGCTCCTACATGTAAGCAGGGCAATGTTCCTCATTATTACATGGCACCATATTTAATTTCCTGCATTTTAGTTGAGGTCTGGTATTTATAAAGAAAGAAACTCTGGGCTGAACCTGCTCTTTTTGTTTCCTACAGAATAAGTTGGAAGCTGTGACCCTGATCCAGAGCTGTGATGTTGCCTACAATGGTGATATTGGAGTTATAATAATTCCTGACTTACTTTGCTGTTTCAGAGGTCAAGGCAAGGGCAGCTGCTATCGATAGGTCTGAAAGGCTGAAAGTCTCCTCTTCCTCACTTCCAGGGGCAGATTCATGGAAAAGAATCCAGATAATGTTCCATCATTTCACAAACTCCAAATTCTACAAATCTGTGAATGTGCCCTGCCTGCACCTGATTGACTCAACCTGTCCCTGACTCTGGGACTTACCTGGTTTTAAACCTTTTTTTCCTGGTTGTGGAGGTCATTTCCAAGCTCTGTTTCCTCTCCTCCTTCTGCTCCTCCTCTCTGTGGTGGAAAAAGGCTCGGGTTCCCATGGTGGGATGTCAAAGCCAAACTTTCTTGCTGGAATAGATTAAAACATTCAAATCAGACACTTTAACAGAATCTTTAAAGTCCTTGCTCTGCTTTGGCATTCAGGGGCTGTGAGTGAAGGTTCATATAAAATTCTTTTCTGACATCCACACTCTGAGAGGGGTTTGCTTCATGATGTTTCTGTGGGAAGTGGGATCAGGGGGAGAAATGGAATCTCTCAAGGCAGCTGGAGCTGTCCCAGAGCAGGGAGCAGGCAGCCCCTTGTGGGGAGATTGGTTTCTTAGGATCTTATTGGGAATCCTGGAAAGGTTTGGGTTGGAAGGGACCTTAAAACCCATCTGATGGGCAGGGACACCTCCCACCAAACCAGGGTGCTCCAGCAGTTCCAGCTGCTGACACAGAGCTCTCCCTCATCCAATCTGTAACTCCCCATTCCCAGGCTGCACACAGGAGCAGTCCCACACTCCAAGAGGATAATGCTTTGTCCAGTCCTTTGCATCCTCAGGGATCAGGTGTTTCTCCTGAGCTCTTAGGGAAAGGTTGGAAAACCACAGAGAAAACAGCATCCTCCCAAATGCCAGCCTACAAGGAGTGGCTCAGCAAACAGCAGGATTTTCTCAAAGAGTGCCCAGGAAAGCTTCCCAGAGAAATCCCATTCCCCAGGTGAAACCCAGGAGCAAACATTGGCATTCCTGGCCCCCATCCATCCCTGGCTGTTCCCAGCCTCTGCTCTGGCAATCCACAGCTCGCTGCTTTTAGGCTCTGACTAATGGAAGGCATTAAAGTCAGTTTTTCAAGTGGATCCCTCCTCATCTCTCTCTCCCTGCAGTTAAATCCCAACCACCCAGCAGGATCCTTGCACTGTGCACATTTACAGGTTCTAAAAGCTGGGGTTACTTTGGAAAAGCAGCTTTGCAAATGTAATTGTTGCTAGATAGAATTTGTTCAAGCATAGTTGTAAATCTTTCCCTAGCTCATGTTCCATGACTGAAATTTTCCCTTGGCAAAGCTTCCACCTGGATTTGAGCTTTGCTGCTTTCAAATCTGAACTTGATAAAAATACAAACCCTCAACTTTTCCCAGCATCATTTTCTCATTCAATATTTCTACTTGTACAATTTTCTGTTGATGTAAATACATTTCTTATAAATAGTCCATGGAAAAGCAGAGTTGTTGTGGTAAATGCAAAATATCCCAACATGCAAATGAAAATACAGAATTACCTTGATAATATTTCCTTTGTGGGCATTAACTTTGGAAGAAACAACAAATGCTGAGAAGTGAAAGAAAATAAAACAGGCTTTTATGGAAAAAGCTTCTGCTGTCTTCAGAAATGGTTCAGCTGCAGAATGAGTCCTGTCATCCTAGGCATCAGAGCCTTGTTTCCATGCTCATGAATAATTACTGATACAGACTCATTTTTATTAAGTAATTCTTTTTCCCTGAACAAATTTCATTGTTTTATAATCACTGTTAAAACCTACACTTTTCAATTCAAATGACGATTATTTCCTAAGCATGCCAGTAAAACAGAGCAGATTCTGGTGAGGAAACATGAAGCAAACCAGGATTTTCATCATAACAACACTGGAAAAACAATCATTAAAGCAGATACAAAGCATAATCTACTTCTGCAGTGCAAGTCACACAAAGCTGTCGCACAAAACAACTGATGCTGCTCTGGAGATCCTACAAAACCTTAAATAAACAGCAGTTTATTTGCAGAAAAACCAAACTCACCCGGCCAAGGCTGCAGGGAGAGCCCCTGTCCCCAGGCAAGGGAGGGGACAAAGGAGCTCTCCTTGTCCCTGGTGATGACACCGAGGATGACTCTCCCCAAAAGAATGTTGCCCATGTTGGAGTGCCCATCCTGCAGTCAAATATAGCCCTGACAATGGGGATGGCCCAGCTGGGGCCACTCTGCTCTCTGCAGTGCCAACCAAACCCAGACCTGCCCAATGCTGCAAGGAGGGACAGGTGCCTCCAAAATCACAGCGCTGGATGAGGCTCTGCTCTTTTAGGAGAGAAGCTCACAAAGCATCTAAACTGGATTAGGAATATTTTAACCCTGTCCAGGAATGTCCCTTGGGGTAACCTTGCCCTTGCTGCCTAACAGAGTGACACCATTTGCTTTGCCATCTCTTTAGTGAATGTCAGCTCCAGGCAAATCCTGGCAGTGTCTGATTACACCAGGAACTCCAGCAGCTCTCAGGTTTTGGTGGGCTGTGGTGGTTTTATTTCCTTTTTCCAGCAAACAAAGGCTTGGTGCCTGAGAGCAGGTGAGCTTTGTGTATCCAGCAGCCCGTGGTGGTGTCTGAGAGTTTGGGGCAGGGTCAGAGAACAGAGGTTGCTGATTTTCTGTGTATTTGAGGTGCTCCTGTAGCTCCAGCATTCAGAGAAAACCCTTGCCAGCAATGTGAGGAGCAGGTGATGTTTCTTGTGGTGTCAGAAGGCCCTGTGGGAATGAATTCCACCATCAAACCTGGCACAGCAGCAGTAGGAGCCATTTCTAGGAGCTTTGTTTGCTTCACCATCCAAACAAAGAAGAAACCCAGCAGGATCAGCACCAGAGCTCCCAGGACTTCCAGGTGTGAAGTTCATGCAGTGGCTGAGTTTGTGGCATTCCTAGGAATGGCAGGACTGGGCTGGCATGTCTGAAACACTTTGGTGTGAGCTGAGCTGTCAAAGGCAGCAAACACTTCCCTTTCATTGCTTTGGAATCCATGGCCACTCGAGTGCTTCCCTGAATTTTGTATTCTGAGAAGTAATGTGTGATTATCATCTAATCTGCTTAAAATTGATAACTTAATTCATTTTGTCACATCAACCCTCTGTTATAAAATGTGTTTTATATAGAGGGGCAGGCACTGATCTCTGGTCTCTGTGAGCAGGGACAGGACCCAGGGAAGGGCTGGAGCTGGGCCAGGGGAGGGTTGGGGTGGATTCTTCCCCAGAGGTGCTGGCACTGCCCAGGCTCCCCAGGGAACAGGCACAGCCCCGAGGCTGCCAGAGCTCCAGGAAGGTTTGGACACAGCTCTCAAGCACAGGGTGGGATTGTTGGGGTGTCTGTGCAGGGCCAGCCGTTGAACTTGATGATCCCTGTGGTCCTTTCTAGCTCAGGATATTCTGTGAGCTCTCCTTCATTCTGTCTCCAGAATTTGGAGCTTTCCTTTTGCTTCTCAAGTAAGATTTTCCTCACAGAACTTGTTAAAAACCCACCAGTGATTTTTCACGGTGTTCAGACACCATCCAGTGCCAAAAGAAAGGAACAAACAGGGAGGAGGAATGGGATCCTTGGCTTGCAGAGCGCTCATCCCAGGGCAGGGATCCCTGCTGAGCTCCCAGCGGGGCTGCTGCTCAGGGAGTGAGCAAGTGCCAGCTCCCAGATTTAGCTGAGAAGACAAAGAGCAATGCTTTGCTCTAGGGTTACAGCTGCCACCTGCTCCTCTGGTGTCCTTGTGACATCGGTGTGGCATCTGCTGGGGACAGGCGCTCCTTGGGGCAGGGCACCTCCAGCTGCCACTGCCCAGAGCTGTCAGAAGCGTTACCTGCAGCAGCCAGGGCTGGGGAGGAGAGCCCTGGCAGGCACAGATGGCTTGCACAGGGAGACCTTTGAAACTGAAGTTGTTTATTTGGAAATGTTCCTGCACAGGAGATGGAGATAAGGAGGTCCTGGAGCTGCTGTTTGACACAAATGGATCTGTTTGGTTCTGAACAGAGGCAGGCAGTGAGGTCAGCAGGGATGTCGTGTTCCTTGCCCCAATAAAATTCAACAGCATCAACATTCCTTTCCAAGCTTTTCCAAAGAGAAATAGCTTGAGAAGGGATGATAATTGTGTTAAATTTAGGAGCTGATTCATGAGACAAGAATCAATCTCCCTCTGCTGAGAACATCCAAGCCTCAAAGATCAATATTGACTAAGCCATGACGAGAGCAGGAAGGTGAGGATATTGCAGTCAGTCCCTCCTTAGGACAGGGCTGTCCTGCCTGTGATCCCTGGGCATTACAGCTGCTGGGAGGGTGGAACAGAGAGGATGGGATGGGGCTGGAATCACTCCTGCCTTTTGTTCAGTCAGAAGTCATGCAGCCCTGGAGGTATTTAAGGGCCTGAAGGAGAGGTGGGTGTCCCAGCTAGGGGACACTTTGCATCTTTAGGCACCTATGTGCATTCTAAAAATCCATTCCCAGACTTTCCTCAGTTCCCAGCTGTCCTCCAGCAGGATGACACATTTATTATAGTCTGAGCATGATCAGACCCTGTGGCAGGGGTTCTGAAGAGTGATTTGGAAAGGCTTTTAAAAATAGAAAATAACATCATTTTAGCAGCAGATTCAAATGCTCTCCCAAGGCCCCCATCCCTTCCACACAACTCTGCCCATACTCATCTTGTGCTGGGGGTTGTGTTTCACAGCACAATCCAAAATGTTGGTATTATGGCATTTGATTATTCCCTGGGTAGCATCACTGGGAATGTTGTTGACACAAGATATGCAGCCCACAGGCAACTCTGAATAAGGTAATTGGCATTGCTGGCTTTAAATACCTCTCCAGGGGGATTTAGTGGAAAAAAATGTTATCCCTGAGGTCTCCCAGTCCTTGGGAACAACTCCAGGAGCTGCAGCATTTCTCTGTGTGTTGTTTTTTGGGGCACAGAGTACCAGACACAGATCAAAGGACATTCCACAAACCCTTTGGTAGTGAATGGTATGGAGGGAGCTCCCTGGAAATGTCCTGCTGGTCACTGCCCAAGCCATGCACGTGTTTCAGTCTCTGATACCCTGACCCTTCTTCACCACACTTGGAATTTTGACCTTTTGGCCTCCCAGGGCTGTGGTCCTTCATCAGTTGTTGGTGCTGAAGCTCAGAGCTGAACCTTGGCCTGTAAAGTTTCTAAGAGTATTCCTTTAATCCTGAGTTGAATTGTCAGAAGTCTTCACTTCATGAGCCTTTGGATTATTTTCAAAATCACCCCAAACCAAGTGGAATTTAGCCTTTAGCTTCAGCTTTCCTGGCCTGACAAAACCCCCAAGTGTACTTGGAGTGGGAACAGCTGAATTTTACCTCTGGTCAGCATTGGACTCTTTGAGTAAATCCATCCTCATACCAGTCAGACCTTGCTTATTCCTGTAAATGCTTTCACTTCTCTTCTACTTCTCTAAAACTGATGTCCTCAGACACATTTCTTCACCTCAGCAGTGGAAATGAACAGGCTGAACTGTGCTTTCCTCTGAATGAAAAATAATTGCCTCCTCTGGCCCCTGAATTAGAATTTAGCTTGCTTTTGGTGGAGGTCCAAGTATTCTAAGGATTTTTGACTCCCAAAAATTGCTCATGGCAGCTCTGGAGGCTGTGCCAGGGACATGGAGCAGCTTCCTGATGGGCAGTGAGATGTGAGGGGAAGAGCTCCAGACCTCCCTGGTCTCCTTTGTGGATTACTGAGTGCATGGATTGGGATAAATTGAGATTGAGGGTTGAACTGCTGCAAACCCTCACATCCCTGCCTGCCTGGAATGTGATCCCAGGTGCTTCATCCCTGGGATCTCAGGGGAGGAAGAGAATTTGTGACTATTGCAGAGGAAGAAAGGAGCAGCAGCTGAGATTTCTCAGAACTGGGCCAAGGCTGCAGTAATCTGTGGCAGAGATGAAAAAGGCTTTATCTTTGTACAGCTATTAAACAGCACAGGGGACAGGGACATATTTCACAGAACTGCTGCATCAGGAGCTGCTACCCAGTTTCAAGGACTCCTTTAAAGGCAAAGTCCATTCCAGGGAAGTGGAGTACTCTTTCCCAAGTCATTTATCCAAGGGTAGAACACCAATAACCATTTACTCCTTTTACTGTACCATGGCACACTAAATACTTCTAGGTTTGCATACCTGAATTTCTTCAAAGGGAGGGTCCATCTTAGCCCTCGATCTTTGGTGTTGGGAAAGAGCAAACACAGTTTCTGTTGTGAATTTTGCTAAATTTTCAGTAAACTGAATCTGAGATTGGAAACTGAAGCTTAACTGCTCTTTTAAAGTGATCCAATTCATAATAAATTTGAGAATATAAAAAAAGAAAGAAAGAAGAGAAGAAATAAAGACCTGTTTAAGTGCAAAGGTACAGTATTGCAGTGTAACAAGGAGTAATTCTATCAGTAAATGCACCGAACTCCACGATGGAACAGTCTGACAGCCCTGAGCTGTGTTAATCCAGCCAGGACCAGCTGTGGCTTTGCATTGCTTCTGTTTCATGCAAAAAAAAAAAACCATCGTCTGGATTTTAACACCACTAAGTCATCCTAATAAAATTCTGTGCTGTCTTCCTCATCCCACTGCACTTTCAAGTCCAAATCTCTGAAGAGCATGGTGAGAGGATTGTCCCTGTCCCAGCCTGAGCCGCTGCCTGGGGACACGCTCAGCTCTGTGCAGCTCAGCTCCTTTGCTGCTGGGGGCATTTCCATGCCTGCAGTCTCTGGGAGCTGCGCTTTGCCTGCGGGGTGTGGGAAGGGCTCTGGCAGCGCCCACTGCTCCACGTGGTTGTCCCTGGGGAAGGAGTTCCCAGTCCGCACCGAGAGGAGCAGGGCTGCAGGCAGAGGTGGCAGCGGCTCCTCCTCTGGAGCGCAGTCCGGGGCAGCTTTCCCTGCGGGCAGCTCTGCCTGGTGCCTGTAGCATCCTCCCTGCTCCAGCAGAGACAGGGACAGCTGGGACACACACTCGGGGTCTTCCAGCCCCTCATTCTGCAGCAGCAGCAGCTGGGTCTGCCCAGGGCTCTCCTGGATCACAACTGACCCCAGTCTGTCCCTGCTTTCCCACAGGGCCACCTTTGGCTGCTGCTCTTTGTAGTCCCAGTGGCTGCAGCTCTTTCCCAACCGCTGGGTTTGGAGCGTTCCAGAAGGATCTGGAGGAATCTCCTTGAGCCTCTGGTGTGGCTGTGAGCTGTGGTCTGAGCCCTGCACACACAGCCCATAGGTCTGGGCCAGGCTGCTGCTGCCCCTGGCAGCACCAGGGCTCTGCTGGGCTCTCTGGGGAGCGTAAGCAGCTGAGATTTCCACCTGGGATGGCTCAGGGGGCAGCTGGAATGCTGGAACATCTGCCTGCTGCTGGTAGGGACAGAATGGCCCTGCTGGCTCCAGGGCCCAGTCCAAATGTTGGCTCATCCGGGCCAGCTGCACTTCAGGGATGGAAAGGCAAGGTTTGGGTAAACCAAGGGGCTTTATGATGTGCTCCACTGTCAGTGTGAGAGGCTGGAAGGATGGAATCCCCCTGAAGTCCTGGAGGAGTAGATAAAAAAGCAGGAGTTATTAACAAGAAGCTGTGACCTTGAAGGTTTGCTTTAATTACTGTAACATTTTCTTTGGAGAAGTGTCAGTAACAGCCACCAGGAATCTGCTCTGCTCACAAAGTAACTGCCTTTTTTTTTCCTGGAGAGTGACCATTCACAGGAACACAGACATTTCTCATTGTCTATCAACTGAGCAGTCATGAAACACCAGGAAGAAAATCTCCTGCTTTCACTTTTGCAAGATTTGGCCTAAGCCCTGCAGCATGGAAATAGCATGAAAATCTTTGGGCTCATTAGCATGAGAACCCAATTCTTGCTGTGGGAGAGGAGGGATGGGTGAGAATCCCGGGGTTTCAAGGGGAGCTGGGGATTTAGGATGCCTCAGGTTTAGCTGCCTCACCCCAGGTGCTCAGTTTGGGGCAGGTTCTGAGCATCCTGAAGTGTCAGTAATCTGCAGGGATTGCCCAGACCAGGCTCATTCACCCTTTAAATAAAGGAGGGTGGGTTTAGAACGGATACTGGGGACAAATGCTTTGCTCAGGGCATGGGGAGGCCCTGGCACAGAGCAGCTGGGGCTGCCCTGGGTCCCTGGCAGTGCCCAAGGCCAGGCTTGGAACAGCCTGGGACAGGGGAAGGTGTGGAGCCCATAGCAGGGCATGGACTGAATCATCCCTCAGGTCCCTCCCAGCCCCTGGCAGTGATGATTCCATGATTTCCAAGCTGAGCTGCAGTGGCTGCAGGGCACTCACCAAGGCCCTGGGCTGGGCACTGTGCTGCTTGATGTATTTGTAGATCACATAAGCACTGGCAGCAAAAACCAGCCCGGCACAGAACGCCAGGGCCACCAAACAGTAGAGAATCCAGGTCTTGTCTGGGGGAAGAACAAGTGGAAAAAGAGCTGAGTTAGAAAAATGTCACAGGTTTAGTCTCATAGGAATGGATTTTTAAATTATTAAAACGTTCTGTGCTGAAAATCAATGCATTTTGTGTATCCAATATCCCAGCTGGACTTTTCAACTTCCAGCAGAGGTAACAGCCTCACCTGCCAGTGTTTTGACCCAAAACACCTGAGGTTTGCTCCTTCTCTGGAGCAGAGAGATATGAACTGTCCCGTTGTATTCAGTGTCTGGGTCCAAGTTGGAAACTTCAAATTCTTTACTGTTCTCATGTTTTGTCCACTGTTGAGAAGAAAGGTAAAATCTGTATTTGAGGAATATTAAATTTTATTCAATTCAGATTGCAAAATTCAGCATAAAATATTATTTATTAATGAGGTTTTATAGGGCTCTAATTATTCTGTATGTATGGAACTCTGATTTTTTCTGAATCATATTTATATGATTTTATCTTCTGTTATTTCTGTATTTAATTTTGCATTTCAGTTTCTTAAGACTTGAACTACTTAAGTAATTTTTAGTCACCGATGGTTTTACCTTTTGCTACTTATACAGTACTGCAGGCAAGACCTTTTTTCCCCCTCAGAATTTAAGAAGAAAGCTTAAAATTCCTGTTGTCCAGCGAATCAAAGACTCCAAGACTTTCCCTTGTACATGAGAAATCTCCCCCATCCTGTGTAAAGCGAGATCCTTCTGCAGCTCATCTGAAATGGGATTTCAGCATCCCAGTGCCCCAGGCTGTGCTTTACCTGCTGCTGTGTCCTCTGGTTGAATATTGTCAGGTGATAATCCACAGCCCCAAATCGGCTGTAAATGTCCTCCACGCTGAGCTGCTGCTCGTCCTCACCCCGCAGGGGGGTCAGGGGGGGCCGGATCAGGAACTTTATGGAGCGGACATAGGGGATGTGTTCCACTTGTGGTGCCCCTATAATGGCTGGGAGAGGCAGAACGGGCAGTGTCAGCTGTGTAATCATCACCTGGTGCCTTAAACACCCCCCAGCCCCACTGCAGCTGGGATTTCTGCTGGTACAAAAAGGTGTCTGAGCTCTGTGAGCATGGCAGAGGTCAGGCCACTGGACACAGAGGTGGTTTTGGGGTTCTGTACCTTGGCAGTGTTTGTCCCCAGGAATTCTCATCTCAGGTGTTTTGGGGTGACTTTATAATGCTTGAATCTTTTCACTTTCCTTTCAAAACATCTTTTTTTCCTGAACCAGTTGGGGGAGAAGCAGCTTAAATCTGGTTTTTTCCTTTAAAAACCCCGTTTAGAAGTTTCCTCTCAAATTTATCCTAAAGCAGAACACCAGGCTTTTCCAGCTGTGTGTTCCCTGTCCCTGTGCAGGATATCCTCCTTCATGTGTGTGTGAGGGCTGAAATCCCAGCACAGGCACTCAGGTAGCAGCTGCCCAAATCCCAGTTCCCATCCTAGACCAGATTTACAGGACTTTTGTGCCTGCACTCACCCCTGGTGACAGGGACACGCTGCAGCCAACACTGAAAAGGGCTTTAATCCAAGTTTTCACAGCTTTTTTGGTGCAAAGGTCTGAAGGCTCTTCACAACCATTGGCTGCTGATGCCACCTTGAATTATTCTTGGTGGTTTTTCAGTGGGGAAGTTTTAACCACAGAGCCAGTAAGGCCCCCAAAGGCTGTGGTGTGTCTGCAGGAGGGCTCACTGTGGAGTTGAGACACGAAATATCCACTGGAATGGATGCATATCCCAATGTTCCCATTTCACAGCTCCTGGGACTCACTGTCCTCAGGTTGCCCATCATGTCCCTCACTCATTTCTTTATTCCTCTCACCAGCAGCTCTCCTTCCATCACACCTGCCTTCTCCTTTGTCCTCAGATCCCTCTTTAGGGTCAGACCTCAGCTGAGCTGTGCCCATTTCTGATTTACCCCCTTGCCCAAAATCCCAAACCTGCATCCTTCACTCCCTCCCCAGCAAGCACAGAGCCTTGCAAGGCTGAAATGGGAAGAAGGGGTGCCCTGGAGGTGCCAGGATGGAGGATTTGGGGGCTGCAGTGCCCTGGAGGTGCCAGCAGGAAGGATTTGGGGGCTGCAGTGCCCTGGAGGTCCCAGCAGGAAGGATTTGGGGGCTGCAGGGTACCTACTCTCTTTGCGGGGCTCGAACCTCTCGGAGCGCACCCAGCCGGAGGAGCAGCCCCGGGCCCGCACCCGCCCGTAGAAATGCTCCGTGAAGTTCTCGGTCTCCTGGCTGAGGTTGCAGAAGAGCTGGGTGATGCTCTGGCACTCATGCTTGGTGAGCCAGGATTTCTCTCCATACCTGAGGACAAAACGAAGGTTTGGGGTTGTTTGGTTGGACAGGACTGGAGGAAAACGGAACAGAGAGAAGGAAATTGCTGAAGGCAAGAGTAGCTCGGTAATGGAGCAAAGCAATCTTTGCTTGAATGAGCATCATCTCCCACTTTGAATAATCCTGTCCTTCACTGAGTTCTCCTCTGAGCAGAACCATAACACAGGCAGGAGAAACAGCAAAACCAGCTTTTCTCTCTTGGTCCTTGTCTCTCTGAGACCCCTAAGAACAGCCCAGAAGAAGCAAATTCACATACTGTTTGTACTGGACATCAAACACGGTGCCAGGGGGAATATCTGCTGCTGTTTCCCATGTCAGGATGTTCTCAAAGTTTGTGGAAGAAAATGCTGCACGTTTCAGACATGATGCTCTCTCTGTAGTCACAATGCCTGAAGGAGCAGAGAAACTGGTGTTAAAAAGCATTTTCTGACATCCCAGCCCTCAGATGAAAATGGGTCCTGTGGTATTTTGCTGAAGCTGGACTGAAAAGGAGGAGATTGAGCAGAACAAGGCTTCAAACTGTGTTCACATCACACTCTTGCCAGCAACTGACTCATCCCAAACAAATGAAACTCAGGAATTTATACAGAAAAGCCTCAAAAACTCGAGTCAGAAAGAGAATCCTTGAATTTCTAGTCAGGTTTCTTCAGAGCTGTTAAATGAGTGGTAAAATAAGACCAATCGTTTTCATCCCAGAATCACATCTATGAATGTCTCTGCTTTCTGCCCCTGCTGAAGGAAGTGACATGCAGAGCTCAGTGTCACCTCCCTGGGATGTGGCTGTGTTCTCTTGTGCTCCATGTTTTACTGGATGGGAACTGCCTGTACAGAGCCACAGCTGGACTCTGGCCTGGGTGTGCCAGGGTGCCAGCAAACAGCTCAGCCAGAGCCCTGCCCCTCTTCCCTGGGGAGAACAGCTCAGCCTTTGGGGGCAGGAATGCCACCTGCCCCTGCAAACACATCCCTGGACAGCAGCATCCCACGTGGCCCTGCAGGAAAGTCCTCAAGGATTTTGTCTCATCATGAGAAAACACAGTACAAAATTTTCCCAAGGATGATCCACAAGAGTTTCTAACTTCGGGATTTATAAACTCTGAATTCAAATTATAGGCAGACCCTGAAAGGTAAATCATTTTTGCATTATCCAGCTCTTGTTTTGTGGCACTGGTAAACACCTGGGGCATGTGAGGGCTTCAGCCTGCAGTGAACAATGAGACCCCTCGTGAAAAAGTGGGGTGAGCAAATGAAAATAGCACAGATGGGCAAACTGAGCACTGGGATGGGGTGACTTGCACAAGGTCACATTGAACAGAATAAATCCCACCTGGAACCTCTCTCCAAGCTTTCCCCCCATGGACCAGAAGTGAGGGTGAGCAGCTCAGACCCGCTGGCTGAACAGAGGAGGGTTAGGCAGAAGGGCTCAGATCCCTTCTCAGTCCTGTTGGTGGCCTTTGGGCAGGAAGGTGGTGCAGGAATGGGCTGCTGGCTGCTCCAGATGTTGTCCTGACTTCATCTGCAGCTCCACATTTGTCTCTGCTCATTCCAGGCTCAGCAGGAGGCAGGAATGTGGGTATGAAGGAGTGGGATTCCCTCTCTGAGCACCCTGAAAACTGAGTCACCAACACCCCCATCTTATCAGGAGTAGGAAATCTGTGTCTTCCCACATTTTTCCATGCTAGAACACTGCCATGCAAAGCAGCAAGCACAGTCGAGTGTGGGCAGGGGAAAACCAGGATATTTCACAGTATGCCAGTCCCTTGGGCTGAGGAGTTTCACGGGTAAGATCCCAGACAGGAGCAGATGAATGACAAGGGTGAATGCTGAAGAGCTGCTGTCTGGAAAGAGAAGTTTACCCTTCTTTCAGCCAGCAGTGAGCTTGTCACATCTGCAGAAGGATTAAACAGCTTTTAGAGAATAGATCTAGATTAGATATCAGGGAGAAATTGTTCCCTGGGAGGGTGGGCAGGCCCTGGCACAGGGTGCCAAGAGCAGCTGGGGCTGCCCCTGCATCCCTGGCAGTGCCCAAGGCCAGGCTGGATGGGGTTTGGAGCAGCCTGGGACAGGGGAAGGTGTCCCTGCCATGGCAGGGGTGGGATGAGATGAGCTTTAAGGTCCATTCCAACCCAAGCACTCTATGACAACTCCCTCATTTTATTACATTTTGTTTGTACCTCTTTTAAAATCAGGGCTGCTCTTGTATTCATTTGTGCCTTTGAGTGAGACACGAGGAGACTGATCCAAAGCCCCCTGATACCAGTGAGTATCCTTCACTCCTGTAGGATTTGGGTTGTGGCACAGAGACAAACCCTTTGAGGTGAAGGAATCCTTTCCTCTCCCTACTGAGAGCGTGCCAGCCGAGGAGTGCTCAAGTGCCGAGCATACCAGCCACACACGAGAGTTAGTACAAGGAGAGATCCACTCCAAAGAGAACCCAGACAACAGCTCATTCTCTAGGTGGTAATTCAGGAAACAGGATTGAAGTCCAGGATCAGAGAGAAACACCACAACCAGCAACAGCAGAGGAGAGTTCAGGACTTACCCACCACTGAAACTCCAGCCAGGACGATCAGAAATTGCTTCATGAATAAGAACTCTGCAGGCTGGGCTGCCAGAGCAGGCAGTTGCTCCTGTGTGTAGGTGAATCACCTTTAATGAGAGCTGAATTCTTTCTTGCCAGGCCAGGTTGGATTTGTTGCTCAGTAACAGAGCAGAGCTCAGAGCTCAGAGCTCAGAGCTGCTGGGAGCGCTGCGCATGTGTGACATGGGAGAGTGACAGCAGGAGCACCTCTCCCCTCCAGTGCACACCTGACTGTACAAAGGTGCATGAGCCAGAGGCTGAGAAAATCCCCAGCTCCTGATAAAGAGCCAAATACCTTTTTGCTGAGAGCTTCCTGCCTGAAAGCCCTCCCTGAGGTTCCTGGGGTTTGAGGTTTGCTTTTCTGGTCCAGTAACTTGAGCTTGTTACAACTCTAGACATTAAAACTTAGTGCTGTGCACCTGAGTGGTTTAATACCTGCTGCAAGCAATGCACCTATTTCCTTAAACATACTTCTGAATTCTTTCTTAAAATGAAATTCAGCCAGAGCCCTGGGTTTTATGCTTGTCTGTTGTTCTTACTGGCCTTGGATGGGAAGTGAAGGGTCAGCACATGTCCTGCTGCAGCCTGGGCTGAGCAGGAGCTCCTCAGCTCTGCCCTCACTCTGCACCACCAGGTTCTCTCACCTGATGTGGGAGACAGGTGGAAGAGTGGTGGCCTTTCCACAGGAGCAGCACCTGATGTCCCACAGCTTTTTGCAGAGGCCATTGTACACCTACAGTGTTTATTTTTGTGGCTGTTTACAGTGTAAAGTTCTGGTACTGAATCCACGTGACAAGAACTGGAAGTTTGTATGGGCAAGAAGAAGGGGATAATAACTTCAGTCCCTTTTCCATAATGTGTTCAGTTTTTAGGGTGTTTGCATGTTTTCAAAATGCAAACCCTGTGTGCTTCTGAAGCTGAACGTTGATTTCAGTGCTCTGTCCTTGCGGCCAAACGTGACAGAATTCACAAACCCCTTCTGCTTCCCTCTCCATCTGTGGGTTTCCTGTTCCTGATGCTGTGTCTGCTCCCTGCCCTGCCTGGCTGTGAAAGGGCTCTGTGCTTCCAGCCCTGCCATGGTGCATCACTGGCACTTCGTCATTCTCAGCTCACTGGGACAAAGGCAGAGGCCTCGGGTTTGTTAAAGCAGACACACCTAGCCACCAGTGTCTAATTAAATACAACTGTTAGTTAGGGTGTTTCCTGAACAGCCTGCTGAAAGTATTTCCATTTTTCCCTTGCCTCACGTTCCTGCTGTGTGATGGG
Organism: Anthoscopus minutus; assembly: GCA_013399455.1. Lineage (NCBI taxonomy): Eukaryota > Metazoa > Chordata > Aves > Passeriformes > Paridae > Anthoscopus > Anthoscopus minutus. Next base: position 170,170 of record VWYI01023231.1, read on the forward strand.
GCAGAGCTGAGGGACCTTGGTGTGCACCTGAGCCTTCAGTTCTGACATGAGAACTCCAAACTTTACCTCTGCCCTCATTTGTAGCAAGGCTGTCACCTTTTGAAGAGCCCAAGAAACACCTCTCTGGATCTTTGGGGGCCTGAAGATGTCCAAAACTCAACTTCCAAGTCTAAAATAGGGTTTTATCTTCCAAACTCTCTCCAACTTTTGATCTGACAGTGTGTGGGGGCTGCAGCAAACCTGGTGAGTGCTGGGCGTGAACCCTCCACGTGTGGATGTGGCACCTGGGGACAGGGTGGGCTCACAGCTGAGCTCCATGATCCCCAAGGTCTTTTCCTAAGGGAATTCTGGCACCTCCTGTCCAGCTCACCTGTCCCTCAGCTCCCTGGACAAGACAAGAACTGATCCCAGGCTCTGTTTGCAGAGCTGGGACATGTCAAAATCTTTTGCTAGAGGTTTCACAACTTCGGTGCTTCCTGTAAGTCAAAGCCCAGGGGGTTTTCCTGGATTGCACAAGAAATTGGGTGGTGATTATATTTGGATCATCTCTGTCTGTCTTTCCACATGAACTGGAGGGATAACAATGCAGGATTTACCTAAGGACACTTTGCAGAAGACAAAGGAAGAGTCCAGCTGGTGAATCCTTTCTCTCACCTGCCCTTTCGACTCTAATTCAGGACCTCAATTACTACATCTTGCTGCAAAGCAGTTCCCAGTCCCTCCTATCACCCCTTACTTCTTTCTTTCCAATTGTCAAAAGATTTCAGCTTTCATACCCTCCCATCAACACCCTCCTCTTGTCTGAGCCCTCCCCCTGAATGCAGAGAATGGCTGGGGAGAGTTTCCCTCTTTCTTTTAATGCTTTGCCTTCTTGTGAGTCCTTTACACAAAGGCTCCTTTTGATACTGGAGTATAAAAAGCTTTTATAGGGCATGAAGTGATGGGACAAAGGTGATGGCTGTAACTGCCAGAGGGGAAATCTAGATTAGATACTGGACAGGAATTGTTCCCTGGCAGGGTGGGCAGGCCCTGGCACAGGTGCCCAGAGCAGCTGTGGCTGCCCCTGGATCCCTGGCAGCGCCCAAGGCCAGGCTGGGCAGGGCTGGGAGCAGCCTGGGACAGTGGGAGTGTCCCTGCCATGGCAGGGGTGCAGTGGGATGAAACTTCAGGATCCTTTCCCACCCAAACCATTCTGTGGTTCTTTGTTCAGAGAGAGGGTCACAGTCCTGGTTTTTCAGTGATCAGGCTGGGAAGTCTTGGGATTCCACTCCAGCCCAAGATGGGGTCCTGTTTTTAAAGGTAATGGTTTTTTTAGGGTGAGCTGCAGTCCCCCTTTGTAGCTCTGGAAAACAAAACCACGTACACATGGGAGATTTATATCAAAATATTATTCCTCTCAGACATTCTGCACAGCAGGAGGAATTTCAGCTTCAATAAATATAAAATAAAAAATAAATAAACAAACACGCTGCGCATTTTGCCTTCAGTTCCCTCTGCTGGAACACAGAAGGTGATTTCTGCAGAATGAGATGGAGAACTTTTCATCCCACAAAACCAGATCTTGCTGAATATCTCTGTAAGGAACTTCCACTCAAGCTCTGGACTTACAGGAAATAAAAGGTGCCACAAACTGGTTCAAAATCTGCTTCAAATCCACGTGCAGGCACAACACTGCATTTTCAGGCCCCAGCTGATGGTTCCAGCCAGGGCTGGGTTGTGCTTTTGCCCTTCACAGCCCACATGCAGCAGTTCCCTGGTTCTGAAGTCTCTGGTGACCCCCAGGTAGTGCCTGTTTGCTGGGTGGTCCCTCAGGGATGTCCCTGCCTCCCTCACCCCTGGCTTGCACCTTCTCAGAGGGACAATGACGGTGCAGAGGTGACTTAGCAATAAAATGCACTTTTTGTGTTTCTAAAGCCATTGCCTTGGTAGGCCAGACATCAGATTTTTGTCCTTGTTCAAGGATTCTTGTTGGATATCTGGAGCTCTCCAGCATTCTCCAGCACTCCCCAGACCTGCTGGGTGCTTTAGATCCTTCCCAAGTAATGTGAGTGCTCATAGCCTGGGAAATGAAACTTTGGATCATATTTTTCCTCTGTATTTGAAGTCTCAAAAGCATCACTCAGCACGGTGGACTCAGGCACTGTCCCTTCTGTAGAGCTGTCACTGCCACAGTCACTTGCAATGCCTTCATCCTCTGCCACCTGCAGTGTCCACAGGGGGATGAGCAGCTGTGGGCTGGGATCCTCTCTGGGCTGGGAAGTCGAGTCCATCTGGAGCTGCAGATCAAGGATGGATTTCTGGTAATCCCTGGGGAAAGGAGGAGCCTTCCTGTGCAGGTGCTGCTCGTGGGATTCAGCACAAATCCCCCCCAGCACGGGGTGAAGGGGGCTCATTGCCAGGCTCTCAGCCCTGTTCCCATCACCCTGGCCATGCTCACTGGCCCCTGGGAATCTCACTTCAGTGAGGGATACTCTTCCCAAAGAGGAACAGAGATAAAGGGATGTCTCCTCGCTTGCCTGGGACCCTGAGGGGTCCAGCTCACCCTTCCTCTCTGCAAAGAAAGTGAAACCCAGGGCTCTGAGGTCAAGCACAGATCCACTGTCCACAGAGAGGCCTCCAGATCCTGAATCCAAGCTGCTTTCCCCTGGAGCTGCTGGGGGTGGCTGACAGCTGAGATATCTTCTTGGATACCGAGGCATTTCATGGTATGGGATCAAAGAGCTGCTGTCTCCTTCCTCCTCATCCTCTGATGATGATGATGATGATGATGATGATGAGAAAGAAGCCATCCTTGGCAGGTGGTGTCCTCCTAAAGCCCTGTCTGTCCTCCTTTGGGGCACTGGCTTCTCTGTGCAGTTCAGATCATCACTGCAGAATTCCTTTTCACTGAGCTCCAAGTGGAAGCTTGGTCCATCAGCTTTAAACTGAGAGAAATCCTACCAGGGAGAAGGAATGGGACAGTGAGCCCGTGATGCTTTTAAAAGAAAAGTTTGGATATAAGTCAGATTACTTCAAAAATGGGAATTACAAATGTAAAACTGAGAAGTGCAGGACCCCCACTCCTCCCCAGTTACCCTCTGAAAACCAGCAAGACTCTGAGGCAGGAGGGGAGCTCAGAATTTGGGCCATACCAAAACCTGAGGCATCTTCCTTTCCTTGGCCTCGTGTTTCACCAGGCAGCAGATGGAGGGACTGGCCACAAAGATGAGGAGGACAAACAGAAGGATCACAACCAGAAGTGGGAACTTCCACTCCACTGCTGAAAAAGACAGAAATCATCTCTTGTGAGTGGTGTTTTGTAGGAATTATGGGCTCTACACTGACATACAATAGTCAAGGTTTTCAGAAAACATTTCCATGGTTGGCTTTTTTAAATGAAATTGTTTCTACAGAAAGCAGGAACCAGTAAATTAACAGGAATTAACAGGAAGCTTTTTTTTCATTTGAGAAGGGCCATACCTTTGTGGTTTAACAGCACACACACAGGCTGGGAGAATTCACTGTGCTTCAAGCTGATGCTTTCATAGAGAGCCCTGGCACTGAAGCAGTAATTGCCTCTGAGAGCAGTGGTGTTGATGGTCACTGTGTCCTTCCTGAAGTAACCTTCGTATTTCTTCTGTTGACAGCCAAGGCAGAGGATTGGAAGATTATCATTTCAATATTGGGGTGGTGTTTCTGTATCACTTTAGCCCATGGATCCCTTCTGTGGCTCCATGTCTGGCATCTCCCCCAGGGCTGAGGCATCCAGGGTGGGAATTCCAGCTGTGCTCTGCTCTGCCAGGGAATGCTGCAGTGGCACCTGGATTAGTTGTTTTAAACCTCAGATCTTTAGACTGACTGCAGTGTAGCCTCCCCTTCCTGATGAAAATAGGGAACTACCAAAAAAATCAGGATGCACACATCCACACTTCTACTTTTTGTCTCTGGCTTTGGTTTAACTCTGGTTTGGCTGGTTCATTTCCTCCAGGCCCTGGATCCAGGCCCTCCCTCCCTGCCCAGAGCTTTGAAGCTCTTTCAGTTCCTCCATTTCAGCTAAAAAGAGCCACTTTTACTGACCTTGTGTTCAGATCCTGCTTCCCAGAGGTTGAGGTCGTATTTCCAAGTGAGGTTCTCCACACATTTGGGCAGAGGGAAGGAGGCACTCACGTGGATGGAATTCTCCCTGACCTTCAGGGTCAGCACGGGGGGAGCCAGTTCCACTGCAATTGAGTGAGCAGATGTGAGAATGGGGCTTGCTTGGCTCTTACCTTCCCAGCAGTGACACTTCCCATGGCTGCTCCTCACTTCCAGCTGTCACCTTGTGCTAAGAGGGAGGCAAAGGACACCTCATTTATCTAAAACACCCCAGAGAGCTTGAAGCCACTTTGTTCAGCTGGGACACTGATGAACAAATTCTGACACTTGCTACGAAATTCATCCTCAAATAATCCCAGCTCATTACTGTTCGTGCTCACTCAAATCTCTGCCATCCATAAAGCTCCTGGAGACCTGTGGGGTGTGGTCTGTCCTTCTGTGGGAATGTCCTTCCACCCAGGCTGTCACCTGGCAGGCTCTCACCATCTGAGTAGTAATCCTTGAACTGGGATTTCACCCACGGCGACTGGGACCGTCCCCAAACCGCTTTCACCCGAGCCCGGACTTTAACAAAGAAGCTGGAGAGGGCACAAGTCAGATTGCAAAAGGATCTGGCGATGTTTTTGCAATGAGGAACCTTCATCCATTTGTCCAGGCGATCCTGGCTGAGAGGAACAACCACACCAAAATATGAAACATGTTCTGCTGTGATTTACAGAGCGAGAGAAGGGAGGGTTTGGGGTGGTGGGGAGCAAAGTGGTGCTCAGAGTTTGGAATACTTCCCAGATGGATCATGTTTAGTTTGGTGGAAGGTCACTGGTCACTGGGACAGTCATTAATCAGGAGAGATGTCCCTGTGCCACCCCTTTGATCAGACATGCTTTGGGAGCTCTTACCTTTCATACCTCACAGTGTAGGTCACGTCTAGGGGAGAGCCTTCCCCTGGAGCCCAGGTCAAAATCATGGCAAAATCCTTTGACAGCAGGGTCACATTTTGAGGAGGGAGAAGTTGAACATGACCTGATCAAAAGGGAAAATTATGTGAATGATTTAAAAATGTCTTTGGGGACAGGAAGTACCACTTGGTTCTCACTAAGGTGGTGTCAAAATCTGAGGCAGAGCCATTCATCGAAGGCTGGAAATTGGCTCTGGAAACAAGTGTGATGCAATGTTTTCCTCATCTCTCATGAAACATCTTCATCCCAACAGCTTTTAGAATTAGGGCTCCTGTTTGTGTGAACAATCTTTTATAATTTTGAGTGCTTTTCCCCGTGGTCTCACTGCATTTCACTGATTTACAACCCACAAACTCCCCCGACTCCCTGGGCAGGGTGGACACTGCTGCCCCATGCTTCTTATTCAATCCCAATCCTCCAAGGGCAGATCCTACCAGGAATTCAGAGGTGCAGCTTTGTCCTGGATATTTTCCTGCCCGTTTTTAACAGTGGATCACTATGTCCATCACTAGCCCTCAACAAGACACCTTCCACAGACAGATCTTAAACTGACACTTCTTTATTGTGGAATATTCCACTTTATGTGAATCATTCCCATGTAACCTGAATAAAGTTTATCTCTCCTCCTACCAACAAAGCCATATAAGGAAAGGAAAAGTTCCACTCAGGTGTGCACCTACCTCCAGCCTGCTGCAGAAGGCACAGAGCCATCAGGGCTCCCACCCTCCAGCCACGCACGGCAAAGCAGAACTTCCCACTTGTCATAAATGTCTTTCCTTGATCCATTCTCATCCTGTTTCCTGTCTGAATTCCAGAGGATTGAGGAGCTCAGGAGCCCCACACATGCGCCCTGCCTCGCTTCCTGGTACAGCCCTGCACTTGTGCGTGGGAGAGGAGCAGGTGTGAGAGGGTTTTGGGGGAAGGAAAGGTAAAGGTTGCAATACTGCGCCCTCCAGTGCAGCACAGCCGAGCCCTGCACAGGACAGGAGCTGCCTCATCTTGTGAGACACCTCGGTAAAACTCTGACCTTTGGTACTTACCTGCTTGGCTGTGAAATATTAATAGAACTTAAATAAGGTTTCAGTGCAGGATAGAGCTATTAATAACCTAGCAACAATGAAAACAGTGAGATGGGAGACTCTGGTAGTCTGGTGTTTGCAGGAGATCAAAGACTTTCTCTTAGCTTGTGTTACCACAATGTTTTTCGGGAGTTTTACAGCTGGGGGAGTAAAGTGCAGAGATAGGACAGGGCTCTGCACCCTCCCAGGTGGGCACATGAGACTGGATCTCTCTGCCACGCTGCCAGGTGCCCAGGTGTGTGCTGGGAATGGCTGTGCCGCTGCAGAGAAGGGGGAAATCCCTGCTCTGTCCCTGTTTGGCACTTCAGCCTTTCCCATCACAGCACCCCAGGCCTTGCCATCAGCAACAGGAATGGATCAATGAAGTTACCACACAGGAGAGTTAGAGCAGCTTCCACAAAAGGGGTTTTCCCCGGTTTTCCCCGGGTGGAAAACTCTCCCAGGCCAGCAGACAGCCCTTGAGAACCCTTTGAACCCTTGGAACCCGAGAGTGTCAGGTTCTGGGTACAAAGTCACCATTTCCTCCAAAGATCTCCATTTCTTCTTACCACCTTCTCCAAACCTTCTTCCAACAGGTTTCTGTTTCTTTGGCTATTTTGCTACCTCTGTTTAAATTAATTTCATTTTTGTGCAGTTTCTCTTTCTTGTGAAAAAAAGAATTGTAATCCTTCCTGAGGAAAACAGCAAAGGGAAGGGTCTGGAGGGTCTGTCCCCCTTCAGCACCCAAAGTGCAGAGCCACAACCACCCCAGGGCTCTTGTGCTTCCTGAGGCAGCCTGGGCAGAGCCGGGAGCAGCTCCAGGGCCACTCACTGGGGTCTGGCCGAGAGCCCTCGGGCAGCTCCTCCCAGGCTGACTGGGATTTTTAGTAAGCGTTCACGGGAGGTGAATCTAATCATCATCATCATCATTGTCATCATCACAGTAATCATAATCATCACCATCATCACCATCATCACCGTCGTCATCGCTTCCTGCGGAGCGCCCGCGCTGCCCTCGGGTGTCTCTGGCAGAGCGGCCCCGACCCGCGGCCGGAGGAGCCCCCGGAGGGCCCGGGGTGGCCGGGGGTGGCCGGGGGTGGCCGGAGGGGGTGGCCGGTGCCACGAGGTGTCGCTGCCGGTCAGAAAAACGCGATTTTCTCCAAGGCACGCCGGGCAAACTGCGAGCCGCCGGGATTCCTCTCATGGGGGCACGGCACACCCGGGTTCTGCTCTCCTGCCCCTCCAGCCTCTGCCTCTGGCTGGGGATGCCCAGGAAGGGCCGGATCAGGCGCTGGCAGGAGCAGGACTGAAACCCGTGTGTGACAGGAGGACACACGGCTGTTCCCATCTGGGAACTGCTCTGGGAGCTGCTGTGCAGTCTTGTGATGCCTGTAGGATACAGGCAGGGATGGTGCTGCTGCAGAGCACTGGTAACAGCCTTCATCCTTGGGCAAATCATGCAGCTGTGCCTGTGTTCTCCCACTGGTTTACTCCTGTGGAGCATAAATATTCAAATATTGTTATCTAAGAACCAGCTGGACACAGTCCTGTGCAATGTGCTTTAGCATGACCCTGCTTGACCCCACCGTGGTCCTTTCCACCCTGAATCACTCTGCAGTGCTCTGGGATGGGGCTGTCGTTCCATGGCACAGTCACCCACCCCTCACTCTGTGACACCGAGGATCCCCAGGGGACTCCCCCCATTTTCCACCTGCTCCCCCCCTGTGCAGATGATTCAGCACAGGAGAGCAAACCCTGCAACCTTCCCTGAGTCACAGTGACGGGATCTGCCCTCCTTGAGGAAGGGCACTGCAGGAAATCCAGAGTGAGGACAGCACAGCTGGGGCTGTGGTTGGGTTTTGGGAAACCTTTGGAAGGAGCAGGCAGCATCAAGTGTTGTCACCTCAGCTCCTTCCCTTTGCTCTCAGCCTGCCCAGGAGCTGTTCTGGCAGAGCTGTGTGTGCTGCAAGCTGGGAGCTGGGGAGGGAGACTGAGGCCACCGAGAAAAAAAACAGATTAAAAATTGTAACAGGGAATTCCTGGTATGGATGGCACCACAGGAAACCAAACCTCTGATCCATTAGTGCAGCAGGTGAATGAGCATGGGAAAATATTCCTTAGCCCCCAAACTAAACACAAAGGCATATTCTGAGACTGAAAGTAAGACTTCACTCAGTTCCAAAGTTTTCTCTTGTAATTTTGGGGGAGAACCTACTGATTTTCAAGGATGCTTAGGGGAAGAGCAGGAAGTTTTCAAACAACACAAAAGTCACTGGTTTTCTCCCCTGTCCTGCTTCTTGCACCGAGAGAACAACTTTGGCAGTTCTTGTGGCCAGCTCTCCCTTCCTCCCTTGTGGGTCTGTGGGATCAGTTGTGCAGCAAAGGCATCTGAGGGGCTCCAAGTGTGGAAGCAGCCCCTGCCAGGGCAGGGGGAGACAGATTCCAGTGAGAGCCTGGCCCTGGCACCTCCAGCAGCTCCTGCAGCCCCATCCTGGCTTCAGGGAACCTTCTTCTCTACCCTGGGAAGTCTTTGTTGGAGGCTTAGTTCTGACTGTGATGTGGCACTTGATCTTCTGTAGTTCAGCAGGGAATTTTTTTTCCTCTTCCTGCTCAGGACCAGCCCTGACACCCAAGCTGCTGATGATTGGGTTTGAGTGGAATCATTCTGGAAGGTTCACAAAGCAAACATGGGGAAATGATGGGATAGCAAAGGATGAAATGCTTCTGAGAATTAAAAGGTTAAAAAATCTGCAGAGCTGGGTGATACCAGATGGTAAAACAAAATATAGCAGTGTCCCCTTGACCCAGACAGGCATCTGGGCAACCTGTCACCAGGAGGAAGGGAAGAGAATGGGCTTGATTTGTTTTTTAAACGGAGTCTGAAAAGACTTGAAATGAAAAGCAAAAGCAAAAACAAACCCATAAATTTTGTTCCCCATACAAATGCTATGAATCATTAAATCTCCTTTATTTTTTCTTCTGGGGAAGGGTTTTTACAGGAACTCAGGGCTTTGCCTGTGCACAGGAACTGCAGCTGGCCATGATTTAAAGATTGTGTACATTTAACCATCTGTTCCTAAAGGTGAGGAGAATACAGGGAATCCTGTAAGGAGCCCTGGACCCTGTAGGTCAGGATTTCTGGGGCAGTATTTGGGCCACATTTGTGGGATGCTGGGAGGGCCCTGACCCTTGGCAGTTCCTGGAGCTGCAATCTGGCTCCAGTTTCCCTTGGCTGGCAGCTGCAGCTTTATGGGTGCAATCTGAGGTGTGCAAACACGGAATCTGGAATCCTGGAAGTGTCTGTGGGACACTGAAGACACAGCTCCTGAGCAAAGGCAGCACCTCTGGAAGTTCAGCTGATTCCCAGATCCCACAGGGACTGGCACAGCAGGAGGGGGCAAAGGGGGCTCTGGTTGAGTTCTGCCAATGAGCAGAATCCTTTCCTACCACTAATCAATTAAATGCAGCAGTTAAATAGATCTCACTTCAAGCCCAAGCTACATCAAAGGAGACCTGTTTGGATCCTGGCTTGATCACAGACAGACTTTTCCCTGGGATGTGTGGATGAGCCGGTGGGCTGCAGCTGATCACCTGTTTCAGGCTCTCTCTCACTTTCCCTGAAACCTGTCCCTTCCCTTCCCTTCCCTTGCCTTGCCTTCCCACTGGTGCTGGGAGCAGGCAGGGAGCCTGCCTGGACACGCAGCCCCGGCGAAACTCCCGAGCACAGCCAGGGGAGCACAGCCAGGGGAGCACGTGCTGGGCCACAGGGAACGGCCCGGGGGCACCGAGCCTCCCGAAACCCCCACTCCCCCCCAGCAGCGTGGGAAAACTGCTGGGGACCCTGCATGTTCCGACAGAGAGAGGCTGAATTCCAGCCTCGTGTACTCCCTGAGCCAAACCGTGCTCCTGGGGGTCATCCCCCAGCGTTCTGAGCCTCGGGAGCATCTCCTGGCTGGGGGATGTCTCTCCTGGCTCAGGACAGTGCTGGAATGCTGGCCCTGGCTGTGAAACCCTGCCCTGCGTGGCAGGAGGGAGCAGGGATCTCTGCACAGCCCTCACAAGCAGGAGATGAACTTTGCCTTGCACAGATTTTACCAAAGTGAGTGCACACACTGGGAAGGAGGAGTGTGGCACGGAGCTGGAGCGTCCAGAGAAGGGAATGGAGCTGGGAAGGGGCTGGAGCACCAGGAAAGGCTGAGGAAGCTGGGAGGGCTCAGCCTGGAGAAAAGCAAGCCCAGGAGGGAGCTTCTCACTCTCCACAGCTCCCTGACAGGAGGGGACAGTGAGCTGGTTTCAGTCTCTTCTCCCAGGGAATTAGTGACAGGACAGGAGGAAACAGCTTCAAGTTGCACAGGGGAGTTTTAGACTGGGTATAAAGGAAAACTTCTTCACTGGAAGGGGTGCAAAGCATTGGAGCAGGCAGCCCGGGGAAGAGGTGGAGTCACCGTCCCTGGAGGTGCTCAGAAATCGCGTGGCTGTGGCACTTGGGCACGTGGTGACACTGCTGGGTCAACAACAATCTCAAAGGTCTTTTCCACCCTTAAGGATGCCATAAGCTGGGGATGCCATGAGTGCTGTGTGTCTTTAACCTGAACATCAGCAGGAGCAGGGGAGTTTCTGCAGAGGAGGATGTGCAGGGAGCCCAGGGATGATTTCCAGGCCAAGCCTGGGAGATGCTTTTCCCCCGCAACCACCAGTGGCAGCAGCTTCCTGGTGGGGTGGGAAGTCTTTGAATGTTTGCAATGTTTTACATTGCAGTATTTGGATGCCAAAGCTATGCAGTGCTGTAAAAGTTAATTAGCCAGATAACTAATTAAAGACTTCTCCCTTTTATTGTTGCCAACTTACAATTCAGAAAGGGGCTTGTGTCAAAGTGAATCCAGCCACACACCCCAGTGAAAGAAGTGATAAACCATTCACAATCCAATTGACTATTCTGGGACTGGAGAGGGAAAATCCCATCCCCATGGCTGGGGGAAGGAAGGTCCTGATCCCATAAAGCACCACCACAACTGCCCCAGCCTTGAATGCCTCTCCAGAGGATCTTGCTGTGGAGGGAACACCACAGGATTTACAGGTGCCAGGAGAGGTTTTGGTGCTGGAAGGGTCCCCAGGAGGGTGCCATATCCCTGGGGACCTGGTTTGACCTTCCTGCTAAAGGTGCAGGATGGGGTTTATGGGACTCTGGGCTGAGAGGAGGCTGTAAGGACACACGTGTGGCACTGCCTGGTGGCTCTGCAGTTCTGCCCCTAGAGAGGGTCCCACTGGAATGGGGAAAGATCTCACTGGACAGCCAGCCATGGATAATCTCTGACAGTCTCCCATCATCTCACTTTTCTGAGTGTCACAAGGCATCATCACTGCAGGGGAGCCCCATAATATTAGTGAGAAGGAGCACTGTGGGCCAGCCCTGGCAGGGTGCAGGAACACCCCTGCAGAGTCCTGCCCTGGCAGGGCTGGGGTCACTCTGGCCCTGGGGAATGGCAATCCCGGGCTGGAGGGCAGAGCTGAGGCTGCTCTCCTGGCCCCCAGCCAGCAGACAGACGTGCTGTAAGCAAGTGGCACCAGGCCCAGCATTTCCAGAGCTCCCATCCCAGATCCCGAGGGGGCCCAGGTTCCACCGGCACTCTGCACGTGCTGGGTGCACCCAGGGTCCGGGCTCTTGTGAAATCCCAGCCTGGCTGAGGGTGGCTGAGTGCTTGAAATTCCTGCGGTGGGCCTGGCCCTCCTTCCCCACCGAAAAAAAAAAAGAGGGGAATTGAGCAATTCCAGCGAGTGCTCTGAGCCTGGGGTGCCCACATAGTCCCCAGGGCAGCCACGCAGGGCATGAGGCTGCTGTCACCACCAAGCTGCTGCCTGGCACCTCAGAGCTCAGTTTTGATGACAGGACTGCTGAGATCAGTCCATGGCACATTTACAGCACACCAGGGTCTGGCCAGAATCCTGATACTGGGAGAAAACTCTTCCCACCCCCGCTGCTATCAGGCCCAGCCCTCAGATGACAAGAATTTAATTTAAAGGCTCAATCTCTTGTCTGAACAGCTCCCTCCCTCCCCCACTGTGATGAGAGGAAAATCTTTCGGAGAGGCATCCAGGCGAGTGGGAAAGCTCTGGAGAGAGCTGTCTCTTGCCCTTTAGCCATCCAGAGAGGAAGAGCTCATCTGAATGAAATGAGGATCAATCAGAGAGAGGCATGGGAAAAGCTGGGAAAAGGAGCCTCCAGTGATGTATATTCATGGGGGGGAAAACCTCCCCCAGACATGCAGGAGCTTTGATGAAAACCCTCCCAGCTGTGCTGGGCCTTTGAAGTGACACAGCAGAAGTGCATTCACGATTAGCCAAGAGATAGAAGCAGATGAGTTCTCAATCAGCTGAATCCTCCTCTTTAGGACAGACTTTCAAGCTCACTTTTTATAACTCCTTCCAAAATTAATGAGAATCCTCTGCACAGCACCCCAGCTTTCTTCTCCCCTGCTTCCTTCCCCCCACCCCTGATAACCTACAAAGCCAGAATCCCATTCCCAGAGGGCAGGGGATGGGGTGGCCTTGGTGTTTGGTGCTGCAGAGGATAACTGGGAGAAGTCTTGAATACCTATCAGGAAATAAAACACTGATGGAAATGGGTTACTCCTGTTTTTTAACCAAAAAGTTGGTTTCTGAGACACAGGGATTGAGTTGAAGTGTCAGCATTTCATCAGCAGTGTGTCTCCCACTTGTATCTCCTCCCCTAATCTGAATCTTTCAAAGCTGAGTCTGAAATCTGTGCTCTGGCTGGTTTTAGAGCTGGTTTTAGCTGGGAGGGTCTTTGCAGGGGATGGGAGGGATGAATCCTCAACACTGCAGTGGAATTCTGGATCCCCCACATGGATCTGCTACCCAGGGAGTTGAACCCCATCCCTGGAGTTTACGTGAGCACCCAGAGAGGATTTTTACCGCTGGGAGGTTCCTCTGTTCACAACCACAGTGCAAAAGCCTGTTCTTCCCAAAATGCAGAAATTCACTTTCACTGGAGCTGGGTGAAAGTTCCTCCTAGGAAAAACCTCCAGGAGTGCCCAGGAACCCGACCCCAGGTCATTTATCCCCTTGGTGCCCCTTCCCCGAGGGTGGCTCCTCGAAGAGGCAGATGCAATCAGCCAAGTCAGATGTGTTTAACACACTTCAAGGTGCGTTGGCAGCCCCAGGTGATCAAAGCCTCCCTTGTGATGCAGTGGCATTGCCAGGGTGTTTTCTTTTAACTCTATCTGATAAGTTGAAAGAAAATCAGTTTTGATGTTGTAAGAAACCGATTTGGGAATGGTCAGAGACAAAAAGTTGCTCGAGAGTTCAGTTAACTGAGAGCAGGGGCATTGCCAAAGCTGAGAGGGGAAATGCACTTATTCCTGCTTCTTTTGCTGCTGATTTTCACATTCTTCCGTGATTTTACAAGCTCACAGCTGAACTGGAAGTGTGAAATGTCAGGGATTTGGAATGGGAGGTCTTGATCTCTGAGAATGATCCTAAAATCTCCCGGGGTGGTGAGGAGCCTCCACCCAAAAGGATGGGTCTTCCCAGGCTCCTGAGTGCTAATGGCACCTGGGCACACGCAGCCAGCAACAAGGAAATGTCTTCCCGGATGCCTTTGTGCTCCTAGGAATGTGTTTGCATTAAAAATACACATTTCTTATACAGATTTGTTGTGCAGGCGGTGTCTGGGGTTAATCTGGAGGTGAGGCAGCTGTGGGAACACAAAATCTTTATAACCTAGGCTTGGTCACATTCAGCCCAGTGGAGTTCCAGGATGGTCATTTTTGCCTGCTGCCACTGGTTCCTCATGGATCCAGCTCATCCTGACAGGTATCAGTGGTCATTTCCAGTCTGACCCATCCTGGGATTTTGCACTTTTCCTATGTCCCCTTCTTGGAGAACATTTTGTGTTATGTTGTGTGTCTCAGAAGTGTAAACTCAAAATAAGCGACTTAAATCTCTTCAGATTCCATTAGAATTGGAGACTCAGAGTCAAGAAATCCACCTGGAATCCTTTGGATTTACTGTAATTTAATTGAAAGTGATTTCAGATTAAATTTCTTGGTTATGATTTTGAACTGGAGCCTCTGCCCTGAGTTCACTGCCACTTTAGTGACCTACTTTAAATCATGTTCATGAACTCAGATTATTCCCCTGAATTTCCACCAAGCTCAGGGACTTCCAGGATCCATCTGAACAGACTCCACTGGATTTCCAGAGTTTCTCATAGCCTTCAGCTACCTGGGAGAGGAGAGAGGCAGCTGGGGTGACCATTGGGAAATACCCCAAAAGAGCCCCGCAGCCTCTGCCAGGGAGGAAAGGGACAGTTCCTGTGGCCTCTGAGTGGGGACAGTGCAGCTGCAGCTCCCAGGAGCCTTGCCCAGCCTGTCTGAGGGAGCTGGCACTGCTCAGGATCATTCTTCCTGCTGGAATTCCATGGGGCAGGCAGGGATTTCCTGCCCTGTGCTTTAGGAACAGCTCTGTCCCAGCTGACTCAGTGCAATATCAGCACTCAGATGTGTCCTGTCCCCGAGCCACGGCCGCCTGCGGTGCCCAGGACAGTCCCTGGCACCTCCCAGGTGCTGGGGAAGGTGGAAAATGAAGAAAGGGAAGGAGCCCAACCATCAAGCAGCCTTCTCCTGGCCTGAAATCCTGAGGACACAGCTGCTTGTTCATAAATCCCACAGACTCTTACAGCAAATGGGCCAAACCCTCTGCCCTCACCCCAGAAATTGCTTTTTCTTCTTGGTGGGCCCTGCTGAGGAAGCCTTTTCTGCTCCTCTCAGCACTTGCAGACCTCTCTCCTGGGCAGGGCAGGGGCTGTGCCTGCTCTCCGCCGTGCTCATGCATGAGAAAATCTTTAGAAAGGCAGGAGACACCTTCCCCTTACCTGAGCCAACAAAAATGTCACGTCTTGAGAAAATGAAATGAAATCTAAAGCGTCACCTGTCCTGCAAAAATAATCCAGGGGGTTTTTAAAGGGGCCTCAGATTTTCAGTTCTAACCTTTCCTGAAAGGAACTAAGGGGGGGAAAAAAAATCAGGTCTTGGTGCTTTAATTATTTTTTTTTTTTTGCGGTGGGTTTGTAGACACAAAGACAACATTGGATCCGTGCCCTGAGCTCTGCTGAGCCCCAGAGCAGAAATGTGGCAGTTTGAACCTGCTGGTGTTTGTTCACACTCTGCTGCCTGGGATACACCACAGCAGAGCCACTGTGAACATCCAGGGCGCTGGCCAGGGACAGGAGACTTGGTTCAGCCTCAGGGGAGCAGCTTTGGCCTTTGCCAAGTGGTTCTGCTGGGAAAACTCTGAAAGACCCTTTCAAGCTTGGTTTACAGCCCAGCCCAAAGCAGAATTGTGTGGAAAGCATGGGAACAGCAAGGGCTGCTTTGGGAATGCCTTGCACTGAGGCATTGCCCCCCAAGGCAGCGTTACTGAAGTGCCATTAACGCTGGAGTTTCAGCAGTACAAAAGCTTGGACGTGGCAAAGGGAGTTCTGTGTTCCTCACGGACCAAACCACTGGGTTTTCCTTCCTCCCCTTTCTGGTTTTGGGCAAGCCACTGTTCTGTCAGAGCAGTATTTCCTCCCTTATATAAAGTGTGTAAGAAAATTAGAAGGGAAAATAATTTGTTGATGTTGTTTAAAAAAAATAAATACTAAAGACAAATTTCCTTTAAAATTTCCCCCTCTTTCTAAGCAAAACTACAATTACTTTTCTTATTGTTTCCCATCTTGTGTGTTAGAGATTTCTTCTGGATATGAATGAGGCTGATTATATATTTGCAGTTTTACATCACCAGCCCTCATTTCTACAGGGTCGGTGCCTTGAATTGGATTTAAATGGGTTTTTTTTTCTTGGCTGAGCCACGTGGTTTTCCTACCTGTTACCCAGCAAAACAAGGCGAGAGATTACAAAAGTGGCTCCACAAGCAGCAGCGAGCAGCGCCCGCCAGCGCCGGCCGGAGCAGCCCAGGAGCTGCTCTAATTAACCCAGCCTCATTAGGGCCATTTGGGGCCGCGCTCCTTGTGGGTTCCTGTGGCCCTGCAGGACAAACAGCCCCGCCCTGGGCACGGCGTGTGGGGCACGGGGCAGGAGAGTCCGTGTCCTACAGACCCCTGTCCTACAGACCCCCCTGTCCTACAGACCCCTGTTCTACAGACCCCTGTTCTACAGACCCCTGTCCTACAGACCCCCCT